>CAUYSK010055127.1:0-75000 GCA_963575035.1 Avahi laniger | reverse complement strand
GAGACCCTACCGAGATGCCCCTGAGGGATCAGGACCAGCCCAGCAGGTTAGGATGACGCAGCTCCATGTGTCCTCCCTATTTGGGGGGACTTCATAAATGGCAAACCAAAGGCCAAATTGGTTGAAAAGTGAAAACACTAGAGCTCAAATAACAACTGTGCCGCACACTTTGCCGAGAAATTATCCAGTTCCCAAAGGCTCCACCAATGCGGTGGAGTCCCTGTCATCCCCATTTAAACATGGAGAAAGTGAGGCCCACACGGGCTGCGAGGCTGCCAAAGCGGTGCAGGGGCTGGGATCCAACAAGCCCTGAGCACCTTGTCCTCAGGATATCCATCCTCGTGCCTTGCTTGCTTCTCTGGGTGCCTCCGTGGGTCCCCCTCTCATCCAGCCCACTGCACCTTCAAAACCCAGCTCGGTTCCCCACAGAACCAGGGGTTTGCGCTGCCTGCAGAGCTGGGAATGCAGGCGCCCCTCAGCTGGCCTGGCGCTGAGTGCAGGACGCCGGACGCTCTGTACTGAGCGTGCTATTCCCTGTTGCCCCAGCACGGCTTCAGGAGTAAAAGGCAGACAGCCCGCTCCCTGCTGTTGACCCGGCAGGGCAGTATTTCCGTTTGCTGGTTGGGCAGTGCGATTACACATCTGCATCCGTACTCTAGTTTATGTTAGAGCACACCGAAAGACACTGAGACAGATCCTGAGACTTTAATGAATCATAATTAAATCTGTGTAAGCTCATTTAGAAACCTCCATTCTACCATTATTCTGAGCGATTTTTTTCTATTTTCTCTTTTCTTTCCAATGAAATCTTGAATTCTGGGAGCTCTACCACAAGTGGAAGGTATGAGTGGTGTCTCAGGGTCTGTCGTGTTTCAGGAGGGAACTACAAGGGGAACAGTGTTCATAAGCATGACCTAGCCAATCAAAGAAGCCCCGTCAACTTGACTCCTACTTTGGAAACCTGTAGAGGCAACAAGTAGCAAACCCTGTCAAAGCCACGTGAGCACCACACGTCCCCACCCGGCAGGTGCCCTGCACAGTCAGGCCAGCTGTGCTTTCCTAGGGCCCGGGACGCAGAGACCTTTGTTTATGAAGCCAGCGGAGTATTCACATTGATTTACTGTTTGGTGTTGAAACTAATAACTTTTGTTTTTAATACTGACGGGTTGCTGAGCTCTGAAAAGCCCCGGACTTGATTTAGCTGCTGTAAAAATGTGCAAGTAAACAGTCCCCCCAACCCCTGTCGGTTGTCTAAGAGCAATTTATAAAATCACTTTCTGTGTTTACAAAGGAAATCGCCTTGGTGCAAGTGTCATGATGATAAAGAGACAACTCCAAACAGTCATCTCAACTTCAGCTGCATCTCACCTGGCAACTCCCTGCCTAAAATTAATGCTGCCTTCGGGTTATACAAGGTTTCCTGTTGCAAAACGAAGGTGCTTTCTGCTCCGGGAGAGGAGACTCCTGCTCCCTCCTGGCACACAGCCCTCCGCAGCGTGCAGACAGGCAACCAGGCACATAATAGCCTCCTCCATCATCACTTGCCTTATTACTACGCCCATTACCCGAGCAATTAGGAGCAAGTGGGAGCCAGCCGCGGAGCCAGGGAAATGCAAACCTTTATGAACAGGAGGGAGGCAGCATGGCTTCTGAAGTGGAAGGTCATTTCCATAATAAATGACCATCCTGCAGGCCTCACTCTGTCCAGGATGACTGGTGGTGTCTGCTTCCAACCCATTGAATTTTAGAGCCAAGGGCAAAACCGATCCTGTGATGGGCCACAAACCAGGCCAAGGAACGAGCCCGTAGGACCCGTGGTGCTTCCGAAAGCATCTCCTGTGCTCATTCGCCCTCCTTTGGTTTCAAATAAAGGGGAAAGGAGGTGATCAGATAGCAAGACAAGACACCGAGGAACATGGCATAAAGGAACACTTAAAGCCAGAGCTTCTCGCCTGCACGTCCCAAGTCTCTGGAGCTTTCTTCAGACAACTGGCCTCCTTTACCAAGTATCTGCCCAGACCTCCTCTGCAGTGGCTCAGGGCCCAGCGAAGACGCAGCAAGAAGGTTGTCTAAAAGCCAGGCAGAGGACTCGGAAGAAACCACCCCAGCTGATGCCTTGACATGGAACTTCTGGCCTGCAGAACTGGGAGGCTGTCTAAGCCACCTGGGTGCAGCAGCCGTAGCAGACCGCTGCCGGGTTGGCACCCTCATCCAGCTTTCGAGACCCCCCAGTTTCTGGCCTATCCCCTCCTCCCCTGTTCAGCTCCCACTCTCTGCTGCCCTGCCGACCAGGAGCCTCTCCCCTCCAAACACCCCTCCCCAGGGACCTTTTCGGAACACGGAGAAAGGGCTTCCTACACCACCCCTCAACTACGTAAGCCTGCGCAACTCCTTTTGTGTCTGATCTAATTATGTCTCTTAAATCAAATGTCGGATTCCTTGAGGACGGAAACCCTGTGTCTGCGGCACCTTACACACATAGGCATTAGATTAAAGGTCAGTCGAATAATTTATTCCGCAGCTGGGAGAACTGATCCGCTATAACAGCATTCAAGTATATGGACAGTAATGCTACTTACGGGGCTCTTACTGTGTGGGCTCCTCTATTCTAGATGCTTCCTGTGTATCAACTCACTGAACCCTCACGAGAGTCCCTGAGTACCCACCACTGTTACCCCCTGAACAGGTGAGAACCTCAGGGTGGTGCACTTGCCACGCTGGCCCAGGCAGGGAAGGAACCAAGAAGATAAAACCCTTTTCCTCCCTGAGTTATAAAGATCCAGGGTATAGAGAACACCAAAAGGTCAGCTGTCCATAACCTGCCCACGAGCAGGTTAAATTCCAACTATTAATAGACTGGAGCACAGACCATTTGCTATTGGTTTTTATGTATCTCCACAGTTAAAAATCTAATTTGCCTATTTTTTACTTTTTTTCTTTACTTTTTCCTGTCCTTATTTTTAAAGTATTAGATGTAAAAATGTTATTTCTGAAATATTTTATATACGATACTTACTGGATGAGTAGATACAGACATACTTCTTACGAGTTATGTTTTTCTTCTTCTTTCATGTATCCCCCTCTCCCTGAGACACTTCCCAAATGTGCCCAGCCCCCACCCCAGGTCTGCTGAGTCAGCATCTCCAGGGAACGGGTTGAAGAGTCCGGAGCCCCTCGGTGATTCTGTGCCCAGTCACGCTGAGGACGTGAGAGGGGACGGTGTTGAGAACCCCATTGGCTGTCTGAGGCTCTGCTTTGACGGGAAAGCTCAGATTGGCTGATGTCAGCAGGGAAGGGTGCTGTTATTTACGGGCAGTGCCTGTCACAGGAGCAGCATTGGAAAGTGGGAGCCTGCATGTCACAGGGGGGACCCTAAGTCATCAATCAATGGTGCACGCTGCCATAGTTCTGCATTCCTGCTGTCTCTCAGACTTTAGCTCCCATACATTAGGCTTACCCATCAAATTCCCATTGGAAATAGTTTATATGCCTTTTAAAAAATTCTCTATGTTCTTCCTAAAATATGTTAAGCACAGACTGTTCAGACCTTCTCCACCGTTTCCACGTCCTGGTGCACACAGGCAATGATGAAGTCTCTGTGCCACAGTAGGGCAAACAGACACAGCTGGTCCCCAAAGAGAGCACCGCCTGGGAGCCCCCTGCCACTCCAGGCCCCACCATCACCAAGGTCTCAGCTCACCTGCATCACCCAAAGTGCACAGATGGGAAGTTCTACCTGGGGAGCCTGAAGCCGAGGTGGAGCTCACCAGCAGGGGAGCTTTTCTGCTTCCAGTGATTTGTACTTCTTTGAATACCTTCCAGTTGAAGATGGGCTTGTTAAAACAGCCACTAATGGCCTGCCTCACATCTTCTCATCAAGACCATGCTCAGGTATCCTCCCCCCAGTCCCCTTGCCCCCGCTGGTCTTGTGGAGCCACTTTTCCAGTCTGAGTTCGAGTTCACTGGACTATTCCTGTTCATCATTTGCAATGAGCTGAATTCTGCATTTCTGACTTTACCTACTGAGACCATGTAACCGTTTATGCGTGGTTCCACCTGGCCCAGTGCCCTGCCGTCCGGATGTCTGGCTTCCTCGCTCCCTCACGCCTCGTCGGCACTGACCAAAGTGCCTCTCTCTGGTTCTGCCTCCAACAGCTGGGCGTGCACAGCTGGCCTCCCTCTTCCCGTGCCCCTCAGCCACAGCCCCTCACCCCCGCTAGCCCTGCTTGTCTCTGCTCTCCACACCACAGGGAAAGAACCACAGAAGCGGCACAGCTCATGGCTTAAAGTTGGGGAGCTGGAGCCCACACAAGTCAAGCTTTGCAATGAAATCACCAAAGATCCAACATGAACTCACCTCGTAGCGGGAAGAGAGGCTGAGCAGGGCCCAGTTCAGCACTGGGAGTTCCTGCAGAGTCAGAGGGGCTGAGTACATGCAGGCAGCTTGTTCCCCACTGGGGCTCCCAGAAGACTGGCAGCAAGTCTGTGCCCTCCAGGGAGGGGGCCAGGAGCATCCTCCCTGAGGAATCCGACCACCCAGGAGGAAGGAAAGACCCACAGACACCCGCGTGGGGGTGGGTGCTCCAACTGACTGCCCAGGCCACCCACCCCACGACCAAGCTCCCAGTAGCAGCCCAGCACACAGAGAGGCCACGGGCGTTTTGTCTGTGTTTAAAGATGAACAGACTGAAAGAACCAGACAGCTGAGAAAAGCAAATGACACGGAAGAGAGTGACCAGAACAGGTGAACACGAAGATGCAACTTGAGAGGAACAAGGGAAGAAAATTATCATTAATATTTTCAGAGAGACAGATGTTAAAATCACACAAGGACAGAGTATCATAAAAAGGAATATTTACAGAGCAAAAGAGAGTTATTGGAAATTAAAATTATTATAACAAAGGGTAAAAAAATCAACAAAAATATTGGAACAAAAAAAATCAAGGAAGTCTCTCAGATTGAGCAAAAACAAAAGAAAATTAATTAATAATAGGAGAGAAAGGATAAGAAAATTAAGGAGTCGATCCAGGAGATCAAACATCCAACTACCAGGAGTTACCAGAAAGAAAGAACAGTGAAGACCACAGGGAGGAATTTAGCTGACAAAATCATGGTAGAAAACGTCCCAGATCGTGAAATTCCGCGTTAAAGAGCCTCGCAAGTAACCCAAACGCAATTGAAGAAAATAGGCCCGTGGACACGCACGTTATGGGGAAAATTCAAGCTCTGAAGACAAGAGAAGATCCTTCAAACTTCCGGAGAAGAACGAGTGAAAAGAAAAACAGGTCACCTGTAAGGGTCAGGAACCGGAGTGGCTTCAGGCCTCCTAACGACAAAACCAGGAGCCAAAAGACAATGGACTGAAGCTGCCAAAGTTCTGCAGGGAAATTATTTCCTCCCTAGGAAAGCAGGCGCAGGGAGAATAACGACGCTTTCAGACGCACACGTTCTTTAAATTTACTTCCCACGTGCTTTTCTTAGGCTGTGGCCCAAGGGTGCGCTGAGAGTAAACCAAGAAAGAAGGAAACGTGTTGGGGACACAGGCAATGCAGGGTGGGCTCCGGGAGGAGGAGGAGAGAACCCCAGGGCGATGGGGAGGCAGGTGCGGCAGGTGGATGCCCGGGCCAGAAGCCCTGGGAGAGGTTTCCCTCAAGGGGTTCTGAGGGTTACGACGAATGGCTTGGGGACGAATGCATAAAACTGAACAAATGAGGGGAAAGGTTTTAAAGCAAATTGACTCCAGGAAAAACAAAACATGTGCAATTACCACAATTTACTACGTGGCTTACCTTGGAATGGCATCTACGTAGCTGCAATGATGGGCACTGCTCCGACCTGAACCGCAGTGGTGGTCTGTGAGCGTGCGGGCGGAGAGGGAGGGGGGCGTGTTCTGGGGGAGGCGGGCACAGGGAAGACGGCGGCTGCTCTGTCATCTTCCCCAGGGAAAGGGGATGCCCAACCACAGAATTTGCCAGTCCTGTGGTATTCAGCAAAAAGAATCAAGAGTGGTTACCTCTGGGAAAGGAGTAATGGCCGGGGTGCCAGGGGGGCTCCGAGTCGGACATGTGTGCACTTTGTAGCAAACCTTTTAGAACTATTTTGTTCTTTAAATTACCTGTATGTACAGCTTTGATTTTAGAATAAAAAAGTTAAATTGTTGCTCCACTGACCCTTAGCTGGGGGCCCACCAGCAAGGGGGTGGCTTTATGGCTAGAGTCCTCTACAAAAGGACCTGCCCCGCAGAGTTTTGTGAAACTAAACTGAGATAATCCATGGAATTTAGCAGACGCCTGACATATAGTTTGCACCCAATAAATGCCAGTCATTTTTTCCCCAAAAAATGACTTCCGGGTAGAGCAAGGGCTGAGGAGGCTGCTCTGCTCAGGTGGGCTCTGGGGCTGGGACAGGGACTGCAGGGAAGGGTGAAGGAGCCTCAGGCACAAATGGACCCCCCACCTCCCACACCAGCTTACCTCACGCCAAGGCCACCCGCTGTGAGTCCCCCAGTATTTTACCAACAAAGCACCCGGAGACGTCTCCCTCCATGGACGAAGCCTCACTGGGAGATGGCGCTAACGGGAGTAGGAATTACCCCTAAAACAAGAGAATGTAAAGCTTACTACTAACAAAACAGCTGAGCTAGTTTCTGATGGACCAGGAAGTGTTAGGGTTGACACAGCTTAGGAGCCTAAGGGATTCCCCTGGAGTAGAGGAACTTCAGCTGTCTTTCTGGGCCGAGGACCCAAGAGAGGACCTTGCCCCTGGCCTTGAGCCACTTCCCCCTGAATCTAAATTCAGTTACTGAATATGAATCTGAAATAATTATCAAAAAGCTTACTACGGAAGCTTTATCTCCTCCAGGAAATAAAATTGGAGCTCGGCTTCATTTGCCTTTTTTCCTTTCCCCCTTTGGAATGTTTCATTGGACATAACATACTTAGAGGAGTGTGCACAACAACATAAGATCTGGGCTCAGTGAGTTTCTACAGACTGAGCCCACCCTGGCCCCAGGCACCCAGACGGGCCACCTTGTGCCTTTCCCTGCAAACATTCCTCCCAAGGCAAACACATGCAAGGAGTCTCACCGCCCGTGTCCCTTTGTACCTGGCTTCTTTTCCTCAGCAGGTGTCTGAGACCCGTGCGTGCTGTCCCACGTCCTTGCAGTTTGCTCATTCTCACCGGTGCATGGAGGTCCACCGTCTACCGCTGACAGATACCCGGGGAGTTTCTTGTATTTGGCTGTTATAAATATGCTACCTTCATTTGTCTTTGGTGAATAATATTGACTAGAGAGGATTTTAAAGTAGGATAATGGGGAAAATGAATGAAAACATCAGCACACAAAATTAAACGTACATGCAGGTCTTCATTCATCAGCCTTCATGTAAATACCAGGCTTTAGATGCAGAGCGTGAGGCAAAAAAGGAATCATGGGCCATTTTGAGAACTAAATGAGATAAAGTTTAGAACATTTTTTAAAAGCCCTCAAAGAGTGTCTAGCCATGCGCACTACATTCTCCCCTCGCTAAGATGAGCCTCACTAGAAACGGCCATTTAAACCTCTGTGCTGGTCACGGGCATCGTCTGTGGCCTTGCACATCCATTCTGCTCAGATGAAAGTAACCAGCGATCAGTTTTTGAGGCTAGTGTGGCCTGACTGAACTGACGAATGCCACTCCCCAGCACGCCCATGGCCAGCTGAGCTTGGGAGACGTTAGGTCCAACAACATATTTTTTTACTCCAGAGCTTTTTAGCGAATCACACACTTGTGGGCAGTGTGCGTGATAAATCTTCAGGCAGGAAATTCGCTACACCGTGTTTCCCAGAGTCATATGACCCCGGGCCCCTTTTCAAATGGAGCATCTTTCAGGACCCTCTGTCTTGAGAAACAGTGCCTGGATT
This sequence comes from Avahi laniger, assembly GCA_963575035.1. Taxonomy (NCBI): domain Eukaryota; kingdom Metazoa; phylum Chordata; class Mammalia; order Primates; family Indriidae; genus Avahi; species Avahi laniger. The sequence continues at coordinate 67,096 of CAUYSK010055127.1, read as the reverse complement.
CATTCATGCCACAATCTTTGAGTGCAGGTCAGACACAGCTGACCGCAGGATGAGCATGACACCATCCCTGACCTTGAGAAGGTCATGAATTAGTAAGAGTCTAGTGCCTCCTAAAAGTGGACAAGAAAAGAAAAAAGAAAGTAACACTTCCTGAGGATCTAATGTCTACTGGGACTTAGTTAGCCATTGTATTAGTTTGGTGGGCTGCCTTAACAAAATGCCACAGGCTGGGTGACTTAAGGAGTAGAGATTTATTTCCCCACAGTCTCCACAGAGGGTGCAGGTCCAAGATCAAGGTGGCAGCAGGCTGGTTTCTTCAGAGGCCTCTGGCCTGGGCTGGTAGATGGCCAGCTTCTCCTGTGCCTTTACGCAGCCTTCCCTCTGTATCTGCCTGAGTCCTAATCTTTTCTTGTAAGGACACCAGTGATATCGGATTAGGGCCTACGCTAGTGAACTTCATTTTACCTTAACTACCTCTTTAAAGACCTGCCTCCAAGTACAATCACATTCTGAGGTACTGGGGATTAGGGTATCAACATGGGAATTCTGGTGGGAGACAAAATTCAGCCCCTATAAGTCATTTTATCTCATGTAATACTCAAAATCAACCCCAACATCAGTATCATTAGCGCTCTTTTGTAGCTCAGAGAAGATCGGCACCTCCAGGATAAGAGGTGGAAAAAGGGCCTGGTTCCCAGTCTCTCCAAAGCCCAACTGCTCAGTCTCCAAACCTGGTGCCGATTTGTGAAGATGCATTTCTAGGCACGAAGATGATGTTATGGATATTATGCAGAATATGAAAAAATATGACTGCTTATCGCCTTTGTAACAATTTAGAAATAAACCTGGTTCTTTGCACTTCTAATTGTATAGCAGTTATTGATGGTTAACAAGTCCCTCCAAATGTCTGGTCAGATAGTAACACTTTTTAGGACACATGGAAAAATTTGTTCATTATCCCTAGATAAATACCTAATTATTATATAAAAAAACATTGCTGATGTCTCAAAATGATATTCCCCAAATTTTTCATACTGAGGCTATCTTAAACATCAAGTACCAAGTAAGCTGTCTGAGCCTTTAGGAGCCCATATCCCATAAAGGACACAACAGGCCTCCCCATCACAGCCGTGTGGCCCAGTCTGTTCCAGGGCAGGTGGACCCCACTCCATGAGCAACCTGAAAAACTTCTCGGGCGGGAGGCTCTGCTTGCCCCTCAGCCACGTGCTTACCCGCCAACAGCGTGTGCCCTCGGCGTTTATTCCACGTCTTCCCACCGTCAGGGACTGCTCCATCGACACCCTTTGGAGAGATCTTAGCGGAGCGTTACCCCAACCAGCAAAAGCAAATGAGGCAGTGAGCAGGCCTTCCTCACTTGGAAACAGAGGTCCTTTCAGACACAGAGAAGCTGCAGAGAGGGGGTCTAAGCAGCAGAATCACAGACACACCAGCAGGTCCCCTGCCCTGCTGCAGACTAGTTGTGGGACATGGACCAAACCACTTCACTTTATGAGACTCAAATCCCCATCTGTGATGTGGGGATGATTCTTCTCCCTCTAGACTGTCAGGAAGGTTAATGAGATAGAGCACAAAATGTGGGCAGTGTCGTGCCTGGCTTGTGACAGTACGAGACAGTGCTGTGACTATCACTATTAGCATTAAATTATAATGGGAAGTAAAGCTTGGGTCTCTGATAAGTGCTAAGAGGCAAGTGCAGCCTCAGCGAGGTGCCGAGAGAAGGCTGTGGGCCAGTTTCTCACTGGGCAGGCCTGGTGTGCACAGCCAGGTGGGCGTGCTTTAAGTGAGGCCTTGCCTGCTGCAGAAGCCTTCACCTGTCAGGTTGGATGTTCAGCTCCAAGGTGGCCTTTGAGCCACAGCCCCTGAGTCTCAACTCACCATTCCCAGTCCAAGCAGGGACTCACGGCTCAGGCCATCGAGGCACCCCATGCACCACGTAGAGCCACTCCAGAGCTGCTGCCTCTACTGCTTTATAATCAAGAAATCTGCCAATAGTTGAGACACCTACTAACAACAACAACAAAAAAGCAAGTTAGCCTTAAAACAAAAGTAAGCACAAAATAAGCACCTTGGGATCCAGGGACGCCTAGAGACAAGAAACCAGGTAACTTAGATGTTAAGAATGAGGACTCCAGAGTCACACAAAACCACAGGACTCACATCCCAGCTCTGAAACATCCAAGCTGCGTGATGGTGGAAGCATTTTTAATCTCTCTCTGCATTAGTTGCCTTTTTCTTAAGAGGGGAACGGGGCCAGGTGAGAGAGGCACCTGGAGTCCAAAATTTAAGGAGGCGCCCACTCTCAGGTTTGTGCAAATGGAGAGTCAGCCCTGAGAGTGAGCGCTTCCTTAAATTCTGGACCCCAGGTGCCTCCTGGCCTCACCCAAGTCTGGCCCTGAAGGTAACAACTGAAGTGCCTGGTGCCTGGGTGGCTGGATAGACAGGGAGAACCTGCAATGCCCAGCAGAGCTCCTGACATAGGACAGGCTTGAATAAAAGTTATAGTTCTGCTAACTCAGCATACATTAAGCTCATGAAAATAGATTCTAACATTCTGACGATCTCTCCCAGTTGTCTTTCCCCAAAGTTTACCAGAAGAATGTTTCCAGGAGCACAGAGCTAGAACCTAACCAACATGGGTTCATTCCTTTCCCCATCCCAGCCTTACTTTTCCGTGGAGGTGTTGCTAGGTCTGATCACGAGGACCGTCCTCTAGATGGCGGGTTAGTCCACGAATCCGAACAGCTCTCGGCATCTGCCAGGGGAACGTTGCACGGCGTCAGCGTCTCTCCAGCACTCACCTCGGCAGGGTCCGTGCCTGTGGACAGCACGCACTGCCATTCCTCTTTTTAACACATTGCTGACGTAATACAGACAGCGCATGCCTAAGACACAGAATGGCTAATTTGTTTCCAAATTAATAAATGTATAATTGTAGGCTAAAGTTTCCAAATAATAATATTATTAGCAGTAGTAAGTTAATCAAAATAAATAGCTCGACAGTGTAACACTGGCCCGAAGGTTTCAAAAGACAATTACAAGGCACTTGTCCCATCCTATTTTGGAACAGAATATTCCATTTCTGCACTTACTTGGTTCAGAGCTTTTCAGCTGATACTGGTTTATAGTCCCATCAATCCCATTCCAGCAGCATTTCAGTTTGGATTTTGCTTTGGGGAGCATTCGTGGACCCCGGAATCCGGGCAGACGGGAAAGCCGGGTTGGCGCAGGCTGCAGCGTCTCCAGCTCCGCGGGGCTGCACACCCCCGAAAAGTGCGATGACTTCAGGCACGAAGGCCAGGTGGAAACTTGGAACTGTCTTCCTAGTCATGTCGCATAAACGCGGCCCTCGCTGGCGGGGCAGCGGCCGGCGGCCAGTCCCGGAGCGGGCAGGGCGCAGCTCCAGCCCTGCACCTGCGCGCCCTCCGCGCCCACCTGGAGGGCGCGGTGCCCCGTCGGGCCGCCAGATGGCGCTGCGCCCCCAACCACCGCGCTGCGCCCCGGTCCGCCCGGCTCAGGCGCCGGACAGGCGCAGGCGACACAGCGGGACGTGGCTCTCCGGCCGCCGCTGCCGCCCATGAGGCCCCAGCAGGGGGTGGAGTCTGGGCCTAGTGAACGTGGTCTGACCCTTCGCTCTTTCTAGTGAGGCCAGAAAGCCGGATTTTATTTGAATGTTGGCCAGTAGTGTACTTCGAAGTTTTTAATAGAAATTCCTTTTCTGAGGGGTGGGCGGGGGAGTCGCTTGACCCTGGGTGTGTCTGGTCCTGGGGGAAGCCGCCTGGGGACGCAGCAGGACCGATGCTGCCCAATGCCCGGAGGCGCGTCCACGCAGTTGCCCGGAGCCTGCAGTTGAAGCCGGGAGGACTAAGTGGGCAGGACCGCGAGGTCGCCGGTGAGGATGGAGATGGTCTCCATGCGTCCCTCCAGACTCTGCGCGCCACCCAGGTGTCACCTTGCTCACTGCACCCAAAGAACCCATTCCCACCATGACTTGCTTATCCAAGTCACCTTGCAGCAACATGAATTCACTGTCTCTTTGGCAAATGCCCAGTAGTGGAACCACTGGATCACAGGAAAGATACATATTTAACTTTATAAGAAACTGCCTAAGAGTTTAGCAATGTAGTTGTACCATTTATGTTCCTACCAGCAGCGTGTGAGGGTTCCACTTGCCCCATATTCTCCAGTGTTTGCTGTTCTCCATCCTTTTAATTTGAGCCACTGATGTGAGTGTATAACTGTATCTCACTGTGAGTTAAATTGCATTTCCCCGATATGTTGGAAATGAGTTCTCTCTGTTTTTATTCATCTGAAAATGTCTTTATTTCACCATTATTTTAACACGATATGTTCCTTGGGTGTAGAGACCTAGGTGGGAGGATTGTTCTTTCAGGAGCTATTCCCTGCAGAGTCTCCTGGCAGAGTCTTTCCGCGGACTTTCGGAATCCAGCCCTTGGCCACCCACAGCAACCTCAGGCACATCGCTGCCCGCCCCTTCCCCGTGCAGCTCGCTCCCACACGGCAGCCAGCCCCAGGAGCCCGCTTTCCCAGCAGCCCCAAACTCCAGTCTCTGCCTCTGTGCAGTGAGAGCACACCATCCACAGGGTCTCCCCTCCCTGCACCCGCCGGAGCTCTGGAGCTCACATCATGTGCTCCCTCCTCTCAAGGATGCCAGGCTTACACTGGCTGTGCTAGAATACCTGAAAACATCTGTCTCACCTATTTTGATCAGTTTTGGAGCTGTTTGCCAGCGGAAAGTAAGTCTGAAACCAGTTCCCCCCTCATGGCTGAAGTCCAAGTCCTTTGATCTGCTTTTTAAATATATTTGTTCCCTTGCCCTCTTTGTTTCCTTGCAGTAGCTTGAAGATGTGTTCTTTGTCCTGCTGAGTCACCCACATGCTGGACTTTGCTTACTGCCACCCACTACTGTTGTTTAACAGGAACCCATCCCCCGTGGTTCCCATAAACTGGTAATTCTATTGGGAGGCTCGATTCAGTTTAGGCTGATTTTTTTCCAGACCGCTCAGAGGTCGAGGCCGACACTTCCCACAGTGTGCGTGTTATGTTCGGTTGGTCTCTTTTTCTGATGTGAGCAGCCTTAGATTTATATGACTGCCTGGATTTATTTTTTCCCTATGGATTTGCATAGTCAACTGACTCTATGTCAGTTTTCCTTCTCCATTCATTTACTGAGTGCATCTATAAAGAGAAACTCCCTAGGATCACCTGTGTGGTCTCCCTGAGGCACAGTCCTTACAGGAAGGCAGGTGAAGGTTTGGTCCTCTTCCATGCTTTGCCAGGATGGCTGGTTTCCTTGTATGGTCCAAAGTTCTCCAGTGAGTTTCTTTTCCTCCCTTCTCCCTTTCTTCTGTTTTTAACAGTATAATTGTAGAAACTGAGAAATTTAAACACATTTGATGTGTTTCAATTCATAGCATTTTTACTGAAGATTAAAGTTTCTCGCTGCTGAACAGAGGGAGCCTATTCAAACTGGCTTCTGGGTCTTTCAGACATGCTCCCAGTAGTTTTTGAGAGCATCCTTGCTCTTTGGTGTGACAAAGTGTTCCAGGGTCATCCTGTATGTTTCCATCTGGAATCTACCATTTCTACAGGGAAACTTGGCTCCTTTTAATGGAAAATGGTATTTCAAGACCATAACCTAGGAGGTAAAGACATTCATAACTATTAAATAAATTCGAGGTCTCTTCAGTGAATATATAAGTAAATATATTTTCTTCTAAATTTTAAAAGAGGTAATACACTGTGGGTTCATACTGACATTTCCAGTTCAAAATTTACTTAATGTAATAAGAGGTCAGACCCCATTTTTCAATGTTTGATTGCTGGTAGCTTTAATGCCTCCCCCTTCCCTCCCGCTCTCTGCTCCACGTCTGGGCAAGCTGATAAGAAAGCCCATCACCTTCCCCATGTCCCCCCGCCCCACCACCTGCCACCACCCCTACCCACAGGCCAGTCCTCTATCCACATCATTCCAGATCTGCATGGGAGGCCTGCATGCTCCCCCCAGAGATCTCAATTATGTGAGTAATAAACCTTTTCATACCCTCTTGCTGGGTATGTGACATCATCAGAACCAAAATACAAACCAGATTTTGAGTGAGATTCCCTTCTGCTTTTGCACTATGGCCACAGAACACTTAACTTTTTGATTTTATATTTATATACTGTTTTCCTTTGGCTGAAAAACTCCATTCCTAGAAATGTTCGCATTTCACTTATTTGCATTATCCCATTATAATCTATAGGTTCAGAATAATGACATCAATATTACTATCAATACAATTATTGAAAACTGATATTATTTTTCCTTTTATTTTTTCCTCAGGGAATGCCTATTTCAGGATGTGCCCTTAAATTGCTGTGTTTTAAATAACTAAATTATTCCTCTGTGGCCTGATACACATTAAGCTTTATTTTAATTTCCACTTTTAGGGTTTTCTCTTTTGTTCCTTTTTTGATTTAATTGGTTTTATATTGTTATAAATATTCATATGGTTGAAAAGTCAAATCTATCAAAGAAGACAAGTGCAGAGAGATGGAGCTTCTATCCCTAACCCTTCCTTTCCCATTTTCTCATTGTATGGTTTATCTTTCTGTCATTTTTTTTAAATAAAAGCAAATATGCATATATATTCAGAAGCCTATATTTCAGACAGGCATAATATTCTATACACAACTTTTTCCATCTTACCTTTTGTACCTGGTAATATCTGGAGGCAGTCACTCCACTGCAATAAGTTGTACTAGATTAATGAAGGCCACTTAAATTCATCAAATGGATCGATATGTCTGGTACCAATTCTGTTACATCATTTAAGATACATAGGTATAGACACGTGGTCTTTCACTGTGTTGTCTGTGCTGTCTCTCTTTTTCCTATAATTTGATATTTGAGAATTTGCATTTATGACCTGATGGTTACGCTAATACTAAAGCCTTTCTATAATATCTTAGGCCCTTGTTTTTGAGTCTGCTGGTTCCCACAGTACTGAGAACATAATCTGTAATACCAAAACAAGTTTCTCTCAAGACATTCATCATGGCATTACTTGTAATAATAAAATATTAGGGAAGAAAACTTATTATTAAAACACATGGATGGGGAGGGGTATCAAAGTGATACTCACAAAAGTGAATGAGCAAATGTTGAAGTTATAAAACTAAATGGCAACATGAAAGATTGAAATGGTGTGTACATTCCCGCAGTGTGGAGCCTGTTCTAGAAGCAGTTAGAAGCCTCTTGAGGGTGTAAGCGTAGAAGCGGCATGATCTGGTGTGAGTTGGCTGAAAATCACTGTGTCAAGGGTGATCACCCTACATAGGAGCCTGCGCTGAGGTCCCCGAGGTCAGCGGGCGTTAGAGCACTTCCTCTTCCAAATTGGGATGCATGGAGTGGAGAGGTGCTAACAGAATTCCATGTGGGAAGAGGTGTGTCCCGTCCAGGACAGACAGCCCAGGTACAAACGAACATCCGGTGTCTGCAGGGTCTCAGTGATGCAGCCCCCACCTCTTGGCTGTCGAGAGTCCCTATTTCAGAAGGACCCCCGCTCTGCACTTCTCGTCTGGCGGGGTCTGGCGGGGCCCATTTCCGTCCCCCTCTTCTGCCGCACACACTAAGGTCGTTCTCTTCTCCACTGATGGGAAATCTGAGCGGGCTCGCGGGCAGACGCTAAGAGATGAGGTGGGGAAGTGACGTTTGCGAGCCCGGAGCTCCCCAATTGGCGCAGCGACCCCTACTGGCAGCCGCTACCGGGCGCACGGCCTGGGTGAGGAGCGGCGCCTTCCGGTGGGCTCGGGGGCACCTGTCGCCCGGCACCCACCGTTCCGGGGGTGGGGGTGAGACTCCACCCAGATTAACCGCCCTGTGGGCGGCACTTCCAGGAGCTCAGCCGCCCGGGAGATGGAGTCCGCAGTGTCCCCGCCCTGCGCTTCCGCCTCCCGCCGGGATAGGGGGCGCGGTCGCGGATTCCGGCCGTGAAACCCCTTCCCCAAGCCCAGCGAGTTCCGACGGGCCCCTGGCTGGCAGTGGTGGTGCAGGAAGGAGCTTCAGGTTAAGGTCAAGAAGGACATTTACAACAAAAAGACAAACACGGAAGTTGAAAGAGACGGCCTTAGTAGTAAGGTGCCCCCCACCTGCCTGGGCTGAGGCGGTGATCTCAGAGTGCATTTCTCCACCGCCTCCCTTTTTCCTTCCAACTCGCATTTCTACTTCAATTCCCCCAGCAGATTTTATCCTAAGGTAGCTCACAGACTTCGTGCTTAAGAATCTTTTATTCACTCCCATTCTCCTTATCTGCAACTGTTTCTATTTCTGTCTCTGTCTCTCCTCCCCTCTCTATACTATTTATGTTTATATATGTGTATATAGACAATACACCTATTTATACACGATATTTACTAAAGCAGTTGATGAAACATGAATGTTTCAAATTCAAAAAAATATTTATTGACAATAAACTCAAAATTTATTGGACATATACCCTCTACTCGGATGGGCACGCAGTTAGGGGAATTGTTGAAGGGGCCCCTTTTGTTTGCCTGAGGCCAACGTCCACTGTCAGTCTGGACACTGGCAGGCAAGATTGGCAAGTGGGAGAAGGAAGGAAGTGTGAGAAGGGCCCAGGGCAGGAACTCTCTGGACACACTGTACCTGGCTGGCTGATTTGCGGTGTCACTGCCTGCAGAGCCTGAAGATCTGGAAATCCACTCCCTGAACGCCCCAGGCCCACATAACCCTGGAAAAGCTTTCCCTGCCCATCCTGAGTCGCTAGTGCTCTAACTGCAGGGTTGGGTTCTAGCCCCATTAGAGATCTGATAAGGCTGGGAGGAGTCACAGAACCAGAAGCCAGCCTGGTATGGGGGCGCATCGGGTTCTCCTCCCAGAGCCACACTTAAAATTCAACAGAGAGCAAAAAGTCTGTCATAGAACAGTCTAAAGATGGGCTCTCCCACACATCTCAGACCCACTTCTCTAACCATTCCCTGATGTTTCACTTCTTGCTCTGTCTTGAGAATTGTTGGTCTGCATTCTCTAGTGTTTGTAAGATTGTTGAACACACGTTCTAGCACTTCCTGGTTCTAATTAGACTCTCTCCTTAAAGGTGGAAGAACTGTCCCTGAAAACAAGCAGTAATTAGGGTGACAAAAGTAGCATTTTAGGGTGGGTATGTGTGTGTGTGTGTGTGTGTGTGTGTGTTATTCAGTGCTGAGTTTTGTTTGATTGTTTAATGGGGGAGGAAATGGAAACCAAGGACCCCAAAATGGTTTATAGTATCCCCCCATTTAATTTTTCTGCATCAGAGGTGGCCCATGCAATTTACTTGCTGTCCTACAGGGTCCTTTGCTTTCCTGAGGTGTCTGCATTTCCCTGGGCAATCTCTTTGTTGTTGAGTCCCTCTAGAGCAGAAGGGCTCAATCTTTTTGGTCTTCTGGTCCCTTTACACTTAAGAATTATTGAGAACCACCTAGAATTTTTATTAGCATGGGTTATATCTATACTTACTGTATTTTAAATCACAACTGAGGAATTTTAAAAGAATCATGTATTATTTCACTTAAAAATAATGAATTCGTTTCATGCTAACACCAATAACTTATTTTTATGAAAAAATCCATTTTGTGTTATCCAAAACAAAAAAAAAATGTGAAAACAGCAGCATTATTTCACAGTTTTGCAAATCTTTAATACCTGGTTTAATAGAAGACAGCTGCATTCTCACGACTACTTCTGCATTCAGGGAGCTCCACCCCACAGTCTTGAGAGAACAAATGAAAGGGCAAACAACATCAAGTGTCATTCCATGCGTGGTTTGACCTCACAGACCCCTCTGCAAGGATTAGGAGCCCTCAGGGGTCCCAGACACACTGTAAGAAACCTCCTCTCTGGATTGAGGATGCCCAGCTCCAGTTAGTCAGGATTATTTTAGGATTCATCCACGTTGTCATGCACAAGTTATTATAACTGGAAAATTTTTTCTAATACCAGACATTGTAAACCTAAACGCGTGGAAGTAGTAATGACTAAGGCATTTATGGTTTCCTAAGGCCAAATACTCTGCAACCATCCAACGGAAAGTGAGAGGGAGGCTGTGCTCCCTGGAAGCAGGGCTGTTGTAATGCAGAGAACACAAAGTACAGAACAATGAGTATATTATGATCTTGTTTTGTGTATTTTTGAAAAGGAGAATAACATATGTACGACTGGAAAAGACACGAGAAACTACTTTAAATAATTGGTTATGTTTGGTGAGATGCAGAGACGGGAGATATTTAATTTTTAAAAGTTTTGAATCTTCTGGCAGTGAGTAACCTATGGTGTTCCATGTGTTCGGTCCTTAGAGTAAGGGTGGCAAGAGGGGCTGTCTCAGGAATGGGGCTGTCCCATTTCTGCGCTCTCTGTGCTGTTTTGAGGACAACAATCCGGCGTTTTTCTTTCGGTTGGCAGCAGGCCCTCAGTGCGAGCCAACCCCCGCTCCGCGCGGAGCCGTTTCCCCGCCTCACGCCCCGCCCACGCCCCGCTCACCCTTCCTATTGGTCGCGCGCCGGACCGCCCCGCCCAATCGCAGCGCTTAGCTCCAGAATTCGAATCCCCTTTTTCGTTTGAATCGGGTGGAGGGTGGCGGTTGGCGGTTGGCGGTGGCGGCGGCGGCTAGCGAGCCGAAGCGGCAGGAGCCAAAGCCCGGCGTCCGGAGACGCAGCGGGCAGAGCCGCTGGTCAGCGGCGGGGGCGGCGGCGGGAGGAGCGGGGTCTGCGGGCCCGGGCGGAGCGAGCGCGGCCACGCGGGCGGCGTCCCAGGCTGCGAGGCTCGCGCGGCGGGCCTGGGGCGCGCGCGGCGGCGGGTGACGCGGAGGGTCGCGGCGCCGGCCGCTGCTGTGGATTTGGGTGCGACGTGACGCGGGCGGTGGTTCGACTGGCGGCCGTGCGGGTGGACTCGCTCCAGGTGAGCTGCGGCCGGGGGATCCTGAGGTACCCGGCGCTGTTGGGGGACTCCTGGGTCGCGCGGGGCTCTCGGGGAGCCTGGGCCACGGGGACCCTCTCAGCTCTGAGGGAGCGGGCGGGGGGCGCGGCCTGGGCCCTCCTGGGGGCCGCGGTAGGAACTCCCGGGCGGCGCCGGCCCTGATGACAGCGTCTTGGCCGCAGGACTCTGGGACGCTGGGAGCGCCTTGGGGTGCAGCCCGGACGTGCGGGGGTTTCCGCAGGTCAGTCAGGTGCGGGCCTGGGCGGCAGGGCAGAGTGAATTGTACAGGCCACCCCGTTCGGTCACTCTCCAGTCACCTTTTAGCGCCCTCCTTTCCCTTCAGAGTGACTTCCACCTCTTCTGCAGCGGAAGAGTTGTTGCAAATCTGGTTCTGCACACCTTTGGACACCTGTCCTTCCTCTGCGGATATACTCAACACTCTGTTTAGAAAATGGGGCCTTCAAGACGCCTCGTGACCATCAAAAGGAGCGGGGGCGACGGCCCCCACTTTCCCCTGAGCCTCAGCACCTGCTTGTTTGGAAGGTGAGCCCTGCGCCGAGGTTTTGGCTTAGAAAGACGGGAATGTCTCAACAGCAGTACCCAAAAACAGGCTCTAGGGTTAAGTCCTGCGCTCAAATTTCCTTGGTATTTTCCCTATACATTGTCAACATAGTTGTTTATGTAGTTAAGTAGTTTTTTTAATCAAACAAAAATTTAAAAATTGATTTGGTATAAAGCTTTCCACGGAGAAAGAAGCAGGTGACTAATTGGCTTCGGGTACCCTTTAGAAGTTGCTGTGTGCATCTGCGACCCTCCTCGCAGGGCCTGGCCGGCCACTCTGTTCGCTCTAAGAAGGAAGGAAAGAAGTTGTATACTTGGATTTTGGTTGTTTTTGGAAATATGTTGATGGGAGGGAAAGTCCTCTTGCTTGTGTTTTGAGAACTTTTCCACTTCTGCTGCCTTCGTGTTTGGTGCCCTAACCCTGTCCCAGTAGGACAGGCACAATTACTGACAGCTCCCCCTATCGATCTCCAGCATGTGTCCCTCTGGAGGTGAGAGAAGATTGCTCTCCCTGTGTGGTCTGGCCCCTGAACCCCATTCTGGCCTCACCCCATCCTCCCAACATCACCTACCTTGTTCATTCCACCAAGGCATTCCAAGCTCTTGTTCACTTTGGTACTTTAACGCAGTTGGACTTTTCTGACTGGAAAGTTTACCCTGCCCTCAAACGTGAGTGCTTTCTTTCCATCATGGAAGTATCAGTTTAAAGGGCACCTCAAACTAAACCTTTCATGAAAGCTTGTCTTTCTAACAGCACAAGTTCAGGGATGAATTTTTGGTTGCTTTCTCTCTCTAGACTAACCTCCCCACAGGCAAGGACTATCTTGTTAATCATGGACACAGGACCAGGTGTGGTGTTTGGCATATTATATGTGATCAATATCTAGCATTCTAGTAAGTGTCCGGTAGAAATATAGACTGGAGATGTAGATTTGCAATCAGTTGATAGGTGGTTCTCACAGGGCCATTTTACTTTCCAGGGGCATTTGAGACGATCTGGAGATTTTTTTCCATGTCACAATAGAGGAGGGGCATGTACTATTATTAATATTACTGAGCAGAGGTCAGGGATGCTGCTAAGAATCCTACAATGCACAGGGCAGCCCCCCACAATACCAAAGTGTCGGGTCCAAAATGGGAACAGTGCTGAGGCTAAGAAACACTCATCTGTATTCATTCTCCACCAAACTAATTCTCAATTCTATAGAGATAGTCTTTCTTTTGCTGGAATATTCCGGCTATCTTAAAATCTAACTCTCTTTGTAGGGTTAAAGAAGCTGTTCATTTTCCATAGCTTCCTTCCTCTTCAAAAAGAAAAAAAATAAACATTTGGGTCTCAAATTGCAGTCATTTTGCTTTTTGTACAGTAGTACTTAAGTATATTTTTATGCAAGATTTTATAATTTAGAAACTAATTCATAAGTGTTTGATCACATGATATGGGTAGGAAGAGATATTCTTGGACTCCAAAGGTTCATATGGAGAACAGACAGGCCATTGCATAGTTTGTTCAAACTTTTAAGGTCACAGAATGAGCAAGAACACCAGAGACTCCAGGAACCTGCTAATGAACTCTTCTGTTAGTTTATGTGTAAGTTTAGGAATTATACCTTCCTCTACATTGTCATGATGTTAGCTTTGTGTGGAAAGACAAGTTGAATCTAGATATTGTTTTTTGTTGCTTGCAAATTAGTATCTTTAATGTTTGAAAACTGTCAGTTAACACTGTCTAGTTTTAAAACAACAATGAAAAAGTTTACTTGTAATGAGCATTTACTATGTGCCAGGCAAATGAGTGACATATACAACTCATTTAATTTTTTGAACAACACCATGATGGAGGTGCTAATGTAACCTCTTTTTTGAATATGAAGAAACCGAGGCAAAGGTGCTATCATAAAATACAGCACATTTGGGGATGATTATGATTAAATCTTTAAATATGTAAAACATTACAAACAAGTGTAAACTTTTTTAAAGCACAGTATTAAAAATAGTCATTTGCCAAAATTGATATAAGTACTTCTTTGTGTTATTTAAGTAAATCTGTTTATATAAAAGATATTTATATTCTAGCATTTTCTTTTATATTTTTATGTACTCTAAGTTTTAAATATCTAAAATAGTTGTAATACTTCCAAAAATTCTTTGTAAAATACAAATGTTATTTACATTGCCTATTTTGTTTTGTTATTCCTTTAAGTCATTACATTTACAGATCAAACATACTAATCAAATTGTGTTTGATTTTGAGAAATTGAGGTAATTTTTTTCAAAGTTGCAAGAACCAAAAAAAAAAATCTTAATTCTTTTGCATTAAGGGGTATCGAATGTGACATCCGTATCCAGCTTCCTGTTGTGTCAAAACAACATTGCAAAATTGAAACCAATGAGCAGGAGGTAAGTGAGTTTTTAAAAGTCAATTTTTAAAACTTTTTAGTTTACTGTTTATTCATTAATTGCATATCTTCCCTCTTCTTTTCACTTGTAGGCAATATTATATAATTTCAGCACCACAAATCCTACACAAGTAAATGGCTCTGCTATTGATAAGCCTGTACAACTAAAACATGGAGATGTAATAACTATTATTGATCGATCTTTCAGGTAGGTAAAAACTCATTTTGCTAACAATGAGTGGCAACTTCTGATTTACCATAAACTAGTCTCACAGTTCAACAGTGATCCTTCTTGAATGTTGACGAATGTCAAAATGTTTCATGTTTTTATTTGTAATGCTAGTCTTAAATTAAAAGCATGTGGATCTAGAAGGATGACAAATGGGGCTCAAATCTGATAGAATCCAAGGATTTGAGTGCATAGAATTATGTAAAAGAAAGGTGACCTTGTTCTAAAGAAGTTTGTTATTTCCTTGTGAGTGTTGTGAAACTGCATGAGATTTTTAGTTTCTTTTTTATTTTAAAGCAAAATAGACTCATAGAGAAAGGTACAAAACAAGATGTATAGGTCAATTTATCATGATGTGAACACCCTGTGAGTACCGCCTGTTAGGGACTGAATTGTACTCTCCCCAAATTCATGTTTTGAATCCCTAACCCCTAGTGTCTTAGAATTGGACTGTACTTGGAGAGAGGGCACTTAAAGAGGCAGTGAAGTTAAACTAAGGTCATTATTGTGGGCCCTAATCCAACGACCAGTGTCATTATAAGAGGAGATTAGGACACAGAGACACCAAGGGAGCAGGTGCCTAGAGGAGAGACCATGTGAAGAGGCTGCGGGAGGGCCCATCTGCAAGACGAGGAGAGAGGTGCAGAGGAATCCAGCCCTTGATCTTGGACTTCAGCCTCCTGAACTGTGAGAAGTAAATTTCGGTTGTTTCAGGCACAGTCTGCGGTATTTTATTATGGCAGCCCTAGCAAACTAATACATTGCCCACTCATAAGGAATATTTCAAGAAGTTTTTCTCATGTTGTCATCTAATCACTACTTCTTTGCCTCACCAAATAAACCACCATTGTGGCTTTTATGAGAGTTTTATCACCTAAGCATGTATCTCTAAACACTAGTTTTGTCTGTCTTTTTGAAACACCTTAACAGTGAATTAATAATGTACATATTTATGTCTAACTTCTGCTCTTATGCATATGGGATTCATAGCATGTTGGATGTTTTTATAGTTCACTGCATATGTGTTACATTGAAAAAATATGTACAATATATACAATAATATACATAATTATACAGAATCCATTTGCACTGGCTGGACATTTGGCTAATTTTTAGTTTTTGAAATGTGTCAAGGCTTGCTTTATAATCAAATGTAGTTAAATCTTTTACTAATTTGTTCTGTATACTTTAAAACAGTATATGTTCTTAGCTACCAGATTCAGTGCTCTACCTAAGTATGCCCGTTAGAGTCAAATCTTGTATATTCTTAGTAATTGCTCTCAGAGATACATTGAAATCACCAACTGAGGATTTATTTTTCTTTTTTTTCTCTATCAGTTTTTGTTTTATATACTTTGAGGCTATCCCATGGCATACAAATTTAGAATTATGTCCTCCTAGTGCATAGAACTCTGTCATTTAGAAATGTTCTCTGCCTTTAGTAATGCTTTCTGCCTTGATGTTTCTTCTGGATGATAAATATAGCTAAACTAATTTCTTTTTGATTTGAGCTTGCATGGTATAACTTTTTCCATCCCCTGAATTTCAACTTTTCCTAATTCTTATGGTTTAAGTTGTCTCTTGGAACCCACTGTCAGGTGAGTTTTTTAATCCATTCTGCTAAATGGATCTCTGCCTCCATTACTGCCCTCATTTGTATTAAGTAGATATTTCCTAATCACCACTTAACTTCCCTGGACATTTCTTTTACTGTACTTCTTGGAAGTTTGTCTTCATTTTTAAAGGATATTTTTTATTGAATATAGACTTCTAGGCAGGAAGTATTTGATGTGGAATGGAGACCTGAATTATTATACCTCCCCAAAACAAGGTATTGTTTAAATTGAGATCAATTGATATGATTAAAGACCTCCAGCAAAAATTAAAAAATGGATTTTATAAAGAAGGACTTGATTCAGAATTCTGCTTACCATGAGAAATGTTCCAGGTGCCTGACTGCTTCAGGTCTTACTTTGGTCACATCTAAATTGAAATCAGGTCATTGCTGAGGTTGAAAAGTTTTCCTTATGCAAAATAAAGGATTGCTTCTACGAACTGATCACTGAGATCTGTCAGAACAATTATGTATCTTACTAAATGTAGTCTTTCTGAGATATGCCTGTCTTGTTCAGACAGGAATTGAGTAAGTGGAAACTGGAGTGATCACAGTGTTCCGATATATAGCTTTACAGTTACCCTAAAGCATATAACTTCACAATGTGATTAAGAGTCAGTTGCCTGCAGGCTTCCTGATTGACTTTCCAAGCCATCAGATGACTTCAAAGCATTGACATCAACTAGAGAAAACCTGATTTCAATTTCATATGCATCAGTTTTGCACATAGACAATGCTCAGGAATATGATTGAATCATACCCAGGCTAGTCAGTGATCAGAAGTTAATTGGTCCCCATCTCCTGGCAATGGTGTTTCAGAACTAACCTGATGCATCTTATCTAAGTGTTTAGTGTAAAAACATTTTTCTAACTCTAAATTTATTTCTTTGTATAAGGTAATATTTTGAACAAAGCCTTAAGTTTGTTCCTTGATCCTTGGATATAACCCAATATAGAGACTTCAGTTCCTAGGGAACAAAGCTTTAACCTGGATCTGTGTCTGTCATTCTGTGCACTGCAGGTATGAAAATGAAAGTTGCCAGAATGGAAACAAGTCAACTGAATTTCCAGGAAAAATACCAGAACAGGTAATGGTTAATATTTTTTAAGTTTGGGCTGTGATTCTTTTTGATGAATGATTTCTCACTTCAAACCAGTGAAAAAGGAGAATGGCTTACTGGTTATAGCAGGAAAATATAACTAAAGTATTACAACAAGTTGAACTTAGACATATTAAAATAATCTAAAGCTATATTTCCTCTTTATTCTTCAAAATGAAAGTACTAAGCCAGTCTTACACTTTTGGTCGAATAGTCTACCAGAGTATTTCATGATCTCATCTTCTGGCAAGCCTATGGTTAGGACAACTACAACATATAGAACTAAAATTCAGGAACTATATTATCTGGCAGTTCATTTTGTCTCCCAGTCATTGTACTCATACGTCTTTATGCATCTGAAATAATCATGTTATAAAAATTATGAATGGCAAAGGTGCTTCCTGATTTTGATAGACAGATGACTTATAAAACTAGAAGAGAGTTCCTATACTTTGTCCTTTGAGAAAATCCTGTAGCTTGAATACATCAGTGCCAAACAGGTATTCCAGTGGTACAGCTTATTTAAAACATAATTGTGCACATGTGCTTGGGGATTTAGTGGGATTAGTAGGTTTAGGATAAGTTCTGAGAATTCCTACTTTCCTATGTTTTAGGTTGCTTCTCAATCTAGTTTCATACGAGCTTGTTGGAATTTTTGGGCTTAGGAGACTTATCCTAGGTGCACCTGAAATTAGCAATAGGGCACTTGAATTTCAGCATCTCTGCCCTGTTAAGTATTGCTTCTTCCTTATAGGAGCAACCTTATTGTTCATAAGTTCCTGTGGTGAAAGCTAGTTCTGAGGTACCCCACACAGTCACCATGTAACTTGTTAGTAAGTGGAAGTAAATACCAAAAAGCTCGTTGAACTGTGGATTAGACATGTGCACTCAACAGTCCCCAACTGTTTGTTTTGTTACGGGTCTATGATAAAATAGGTATTAAAATTGAGTATATAGGAAATGTTATAGCAATTTGAAATGTAGGATTATATATTTTATGTATTTTTAATTTTATTAGTAGTTCATTTATATTATTTAGTCATAAGATTCTTGATCCACTTCAGATTAGAAATAAAAAGCTCTCCCCTCACGTAGATAGTTTTAGAAGCAAAGTGTTAGATATCAAGAAATTTGAAATCAATTAACTAAAGAAATTAAATTCTTTGACTTTGGTAATATTTCTTGGATTTTTTTCTTAATAATCCAGATGATATAATTTTCCTCCTTTGGAACATCAAACTTTTATATCTTATAGTGTTGTTTAGTTCTTCCACCCCTCCAAAAAATTCCACATAAACAAAGTGCAGGCACTATTTACTGGGGGTAAGTGGTGGTGCTCGGTCCGATTCCCAAGCTCTGCAGTGGCAGTGCCTGTGGCTGCACTGTTTCTGCTGTGCCTTAACTTCTAGGCTCTCAGATGTACTCTAATTATCTGGTCTCCAAAAGGGCACACGTGCTAAGTGGAGACTCGATTCACTGACAGGTCCTGTGGCCCATATCTGTTAAAACTGATTCTGAAGTCAAGAATTCTATGCCTATGGTGGGTTACAGGTCTTCAGTGTAGGTGATGTTTAATTTTGGTTCTTCTTCCATATGATGGCAAATAACTAAGGAAGTTATAAAAGCTCATTGAGGTTTGATTTCAGTAATTTTTAAGCCTAGAATTTTTTTCCTATTAGATCGCTTACTATATTTTTTTAAAAGTCAGCTAAGAAGTACTTACATCATGACCACTAGCTCCCAAATGACTTGGGTCCATTTCTCAAGTAAAATCTCTAAAAGTCACATAAGAGAAGTTTGGTAAAGGAAACAGTCAACAAGAAGAATATTTTTGTTTGTTATGACTGTTAGTATTTAGAAGGCATTTAAGTCACTATTCTTATTTTCCCAATTTATAGGGACCATCATGCCGTGTGTCAAGATCTAGCTTCTCTTCTGACCCTGGTGAGTAGTAGTTTGGTTTTATTCAGGATCCTGAAAGATCAGGTCTTTGTGAAACGATGGCAAGGAAGGGACAATAAGAATGCAAGTGTTCAATATGTCGTCTGTTGAAAAATCTAAGAGGTGTCATTTAATATGTGAAAAATAGGCAGATTCTTGAATTAAGTTTTTCCCTTAGTGATTGCTGGGGTTCTGTGCTTAGGGGAGAGTCCAAGTATAAGAAAATTGCTTGTTCAGTTGTCAATTCAATTCTCAGTAGTTTGATAGCATATATGATATTTCTTTCATATTGGTTATCGGAGACTAATGTGATTTATTTATTTGGATCATAATAGTAGATTCATAAGAAATACAAATTTTAGGCATTAAATAATTTGTAGACTAAGTGAAAAGCTAGGTTATAAGGTAATTTGAAACAATTAAAATATTAAATTCCAATGTTAATCATTGAGAAAATGTTGAACTTCTGTTTCTTATTTTATATTATTCATTGCCAAGATGAGGAAGACCAAGATTCCAAAGCCCATCCAAAAGTCACTGCAGGAAATGTTTCAGGAAGGCCTCTGGTCCATGTCAAGAGTGTCAGAAGAGACAGTTCTACCTCAGGTGGCTCAAAAGGCAATGTTGCCCAGGAAACCCCTAATGTTCTTTCCTCAGAACGTCCTGGACATAATGACAGAAATGCAAGTGATCCCACTTCTGGGGATGTTAAAGAAAATTCCAGGGTACAATTAGTGAGCTGTTATGGAGAATTGA
This sequence comes from Avahi laniger, assembly GCA_963575035.1. Taxonomy (NCBI): domain Eukaryota; kingdom Metazoa; phylum Chordata; class Mammalia; order Primates; family Indriidae; genus Avahi; species Avahi laniger. The sequence continues at coordinate 47,499 of CAUYSK010055127.1, read as the reverse complement.
AGTCTTTTTCCTCTACACAATGTCTTGACGGTAGCAAAAAAAATGATTCTCCCTTTAGGGAGCTTTATCAGTCAATGAAGGAAGAGTTGAAGGTAAAATCACAGAAAGAAAATGTTTTACAATATCACAGAAAATCAAGATCACAAACTGATTACACAACAGAAAAAGAGAGTGGTAATGGTTTACAGAGGGAGACCCAACTGTTGGTCTCAGGTCAACAGAGACAGAAATCTGGCAGAAGCACCCCCAGTAAGACAGCCCCTGCTTCCCCTGAACTAGATCCTGGCCAGAGGGAGGGAAAAAGAAGTGAAATGGAGTCTGTTCCAACTTCCAAAGAGGCCGTGGGTTCCAGCATTCCTTTCTCTGACACAACTAAAATGAAGACCCCAAAACGATATTCACGACAACTAAATTCTTCACAGAAACGTAAGAGTGAAGACCTGTATGTTCTTAGTGGAAGAACATCTTTGAATCTGGGTAACATTGAAGACTTCAAGGCAGATAATAAAACATTTACTCCTAGGAAGCTTTTAACTAGAAATCAAACACCAACTAAAGTTGAAGATGCTGCCAACTCTGCTGATAAACCAGGAAATGTCTCTTCCAAAAACAGGAAGAGTATTCCTACAAATGCACAAGTTCTGCCTACAGAAACAGAAATTCAGAATGAGCCTTTTTTAACTCTATGGCTCACTGAAGTTGAAAGGAAGATTCAAAAGAATTCTCTCCACAAGCCTGAGAAATTGGGCACTACAACTGGACAGATTTGCTCTGGTTTCACTGGTCTTAGTTCAGTTGATATCAGCAAGTTTGGTGATATCATTAGTAAGTTTATTTAACTGTAAATTTATTTTTCATAAAAGAATAATACCTACCTTATATTTACACAGGAATTAATGAGACTATCTTGCAATCAGTAATGACTATCTTTGTGATGGGTAATCTAAATACCTAGGATAAATGGTGAGACAGACGTGTTCATTGTTTTCGTTGACAGATGAATACTGAAGGCCTGGGTAATTGTAACAAGGAATGAGAGGAGAGGTGCAGGTTGTCAGGGGCTAGTTAAGGAGATAGGGTAGTCCAAGAGCATATCTGATTCTCCTTTTCCATCTATCACAAAACAGAAAGGAGAATAATCATAATTGCTTGCACGTTGGGTTTAATTCTGAACCACAATTAACTATATCATATGAATTTGGTCATTTGGAGTAAATCACTAGAAATCCCTTGGAAATCATAGAACATAGTTGTCAGGTATATTTATATGCTGTTCTCAGAGTCTCCTACAGGAAATTTGGTATCAACACTGGACCATACCAAGGGATCATAAATGCCAGGCACATGTCTACGTGCTTCCCAGACAGCAACTTTGACCCTCAGTACATTCCCAGTGTCAGTGGGTCGGTTTCCTTTTTATCTCTGTGTTGTAAATGAGGAAACTGACGGCCCAGGGTCAGTGTGGCAGCTTCTTGGCATCTTCCTACACTTTTCAAGGTTGACTTATAGAAAGAAAGAAAATATCTCTAGACATTCTGTGGCAACAATCTTAATATCAGGACTCTATTTCCACAGATGGCCCGTAGTGTTGGGGTATGTGGATATCTATAAAATGGGACCTGGAATGTCAGTCCATGCTCCGCTGAGTCTCACAGAGGGGAATGGCATCTCTTAGATAAGGGATTTATAACAGCTAGTGCTTCAGGAAGATGCATGGTGGGGGTGGGTCTCATGAGTTGACTGTCAGAACCACCTGGAGTTTTCACAGCTCATATTCTTACTAGGTAGGTCTGGGTGAGGCCCGAGTACATGTCTTTTTCGAAAGTTCTCTCAGGCCATCGTGCCCCGTCCCACCCACACCACACACATGCACACTTTAAAGTGAAAGCTACTCTTGCAGACTGATCACTTTCTTAAGCTATGTCCATGTGTAATTTTCCAATGTTTTAAAGAAAACTTCTGTACTGTTCAGTTGTACCTGATGTCTAGTGGTCTCTACTGAGATCTGTCAGGGACTTTTGAAGCAGCTTTAGCTTCATCAATATTGCAAGAGAATGAAGGTGTGCTATGGGTGTTCGTTTTTAATGAACTTTTGACTGGTACGAATGTGAAATATACCGTAAGTCTTGGTATGGTTTTTTCATTGCTCTTTCCACATTTGTATTCATTACTCCAGATAAGAGTGAGGGAGGGCCTTTGAAAAGAAGGCGCGTGTCCTTTGGTGGTCGTCTAAGACCGGAATTGTTTGATGAAAACCTGCCTCCTAATACACCTCTCAAAAGAGGAGAAACACCAACAAAAAGAAAGTCTCTGGTCGCTCACACCCCAACTGTCCTGAAGAAAATAATTAAGGTGAGTTTAATAATTAGCGTTCCCATTCCTGCCTGATGGCTCACTCACGTGGGTACATACTCCTGCCAAAGTTCTGATGCAAGTAGAATTACAATTAAGGCCCTTATTTTTTTAATAATTAAGATTTTTAAGAGACTAAACGAAAGCTCATTTATTTGAATGCTGGAGAAGGAGCATCTGGGTCCCTCACTGTGGTTCTGAGGCGGCTGAGCAGGGCGTCCTCCGCACTTTCCCTGCAGTGCAGAGGTCCCCCACATCCATGCCTACAACCCCACAGAGTCGCCCTGCGGTTACAGTAAAAACGGCAAATTAAAAAGATTCTGAAGACATCACCACATATAACCATAAAGATGGTTTTATTTTCTTTAGAGTCATAAGGTTATAGTTAAGGCATTTAACTGGGGAAAAGGAAAATCACTGGTGGTAAAACATCTATCTTTGACACAGTCAGCTTTTTTAGAACTCAATCACCTTTTCCTGCACTCTGCTGTCCCCCTTTTTAGATCACTGGAAAGAAATGGCTCTGTAGCCCACCTTCAAAACAGGGCCCGGGCAGTCTTTGTTTTTTTGTCTTACCAACAGGGAGGAAAGCAATACCTGTTGCCCTTTGCATTTGGCGCTGACTCCCCAAGGAGAGCAGCCCCCCTTTCATACAGACCGCAGGGGGCTGGGCACCCAGCTGCTGTTTGCAGGGACAGATCGGAGTAGGCCTGTCTCACTGGTCAGGCCTTTCCTTCAGTCCTTCTTCCTAAATATCTCAACTCGGACTTGTTTGCTGTTATTTCACTTTTCTTTCCCTTAAATGACTAGGGCAGTCTTACCTCTACCTTAGTCTTAAAAGACAATAGTTTAAACATTTGATACTTTAAGATTTAAACAGCTGAAATTCTTAATTAAAGAGGTTTCTAATATTTATTGTGGAGATGTTACATCCTTGGTAAGGTTTCTCATGACCGTTTCTGTCTTGTCAGGAACAGCCTCAACCATCAGACAAAGAAGAGTCTGCTTCCGAAATCCATGTGGAAATGACGGCACAAAATGTGTTCGTGAGCTCTCCAGCTCCTAGTCCTAGGACCACTCCGGTTGCCAATGCACAAAGCCGTAGGTCATGCAGAGCATCCTCTGCTTCGAGTGGCAGCAAATCTCAGGCAGATATTCCTAAGAGAGGAGGGAGAAAGAGTGGCAACCTGCCATCAAAGAGAACTTCCATCAGCCGAAGTCAACACGATATTTTACAGATGATTTGTTCCAAAAGAAGGAGTGGTGCTTCTGAAGCCAATTTAATTGGTCAGTATTGTATTGACAAATATATATTAAGGTGAATTTTCTCATTAATTAGTTTTCGAAAAGTTTCATCATCATTTCCCTTTGACAGTTGCAAAATCGTGGGCGGATGTAGTGAAACTTGGCGTGAAACAAACACAAACTAAAGTTGTAAAACATGGCCCTCAAAGGCCAAAGAATAAAAAACAAAGAAGACCCAACACTCCAAAGGTATGAGGCTCCACTGTGAATTGCATGTTTGCACATGCTGATATTAAGATTGCATGACCTGTGTATTTATGCTTTGATGTTTTGTTCATCTCCTTCCTGTTTTCTACAGAAGCCTGTGGACGACGCTCACAATCAGTTTAGTACCGGCCACGCAAACTCTCCTTGCACCATAATAATAGGGAAAGCTCATACTGAAAAAGTAAATATGCCTGCTCAGCCCTACAGAATGCTGAACAACTTTGTTTCCAACCAAAAGATGGACTTTAAGGAAAATCTTTCAGGTAAAAACAGCCTCAGCTCTTATAAATCATAACCCTTTGGGTCCTACTATGTTTTACTTTGTGAATATTTGTTTTGCTACCTTTTGTTTAATCTGCTGTGAGGAAGATGATGAATAAACAATTGAGTCAACTTTCTGGGGTCATAGTATTCAAGGAAGACAAAGCTGGTTTGGATTATGCGGACAGTTCTCTGACAATTTTTGGGATCAGGTGTCCTGCGTGAAGTAGGCATGGAAATGTCAAATGCTTATGTTTATCCTAGAGAGCAGCCTGCCTATAGGAAACTGGAAAGTGCTTTATAGTAAAGAAAGGCAGCTTATTCTTAAAACCGCTCCTCTCCCAACAGCTATACTAATAGTTTATTGTAGACATGGATCAATTGTTTTTGAGTAATATTTTACTTTCTCAAGATTTACTTTTTTTCTGGGTAGTTTAACTGTTTCTTAAAAGAAAGCCCTAGGAGGAGGTTCCCTTAAACAATTAATAGTTGAGCAAATGTTTCTACTCAATTCCCACTATCAGTAAAAGTGTGGGCTGACTTGCTTAATGTCATAGTATTTATGAATGACACCAAGAGAGCAGATTTTAGGTTTCAAGGGGTATAATTTGTCCAGTGGTTCCCACTTGTGTACACCTTGGAAAGGAAGTGAGATTTGAACTGAATAGGTGGAATCTTATTTTTATTTCCTGGCAGGTTATGAGTTGGAAAAATTGTTATACTCTTCAGTATAATGCATGCAAGTTACCCTCTGATTAGAGTCATAGTTGGATTAATTCATTTATCTTTTGTAAAAAAAATGTAACAACAGCAGAAAACCCAACAAGACTAAAAAAAAAAGGTAGATGGACTTATATACATGTATTCTTACAGATTATGAACATGTAGAATGTACTAATATATATGTTACAAAATGTCCAAAACAAACCCTCAAAAATACTTTAAAAAAAAAATAAAATGTTAAATAGTCTGTGCCTGGGATCGTGGATTGCTTCAAGCGTTCCTTCTTCTAAGACGCTTCCCTAGAGTCAAACAATTCTCTCTTTTCGCTGTGAGTCAATTTCATTACAAAACATTGTCTGCTGACGACTAAATCCTGGGCATTTTAAGTTCGACCTGGAAGGCAATAGAAGGAGGAGATTTTTAAGTGAAAGAAGTGTTCTGGAAGGGAGTCCTCAGAACAGACTTCCCAAACACGCTGGTAGGTGACTGCCAGATAGAAATGGCATTGTCATCCACTGACTCGAAAATGATAGAAGTAAGGAGAATGTGGGGTTATGTGAGTTTTTCAAAAAGTTACACCTTCTATATAAACTATTATATTATTCTTTTTTTTCTGAGATTATGTCAGTACTACTTTTTTGATGTTAAAATGGAATGATGATGATATTAGATTTTTTTTTTTTTTTTTTTGAGACAGAGTCTCACTCTGTTGCCCAGGCTAGAGTGAGTTCCATGGCAGCAACCTAGCTCACAGCAACCTCAAACTCCTGGGCTCAAGCGATTCTACTGCCTCAGCCTCCCGAGTAGCTGGGACTACAGGCATGTGCCACCATGCTCGGCTAATTTTTTCTATATATATATTTTTAGTTGTCCAGATCATTTTTTTCTATTTTTTAGTAGAGATGGGGTCTCGCTCTTGCTCAGGCTGGTCTCGAACTCCTGACCTTGAGTGATCCACCTGCCTCAGCCTCCCAGAGTGCTAGGATTACAGGCATGAGCCACCGTGCCCCGCCGATATTAGATTTTTTAAAAATACATGTCATTACTTGACAGCATTGAAAATGGGCAGCCTCTGTCATTTTGTAAAATGTGGGTGCATGTTATTTGTACCCAAAATCTAGAACTGAGAAACCCAAGAGTTTCAGAAAATGGCATGAAGGCACTTGGCTTCTGGATCCTGGAGGGGAGGCCCTCTAGGATAGGAGCTATGACCAGAACTCATGTCTGCAAGACCACAGAGGTCAGCTAACTTCATTTGTTTCCAAGAAAAACAAAAGAGCATAATATATCTTCTCTTTGCTCTCATTTGACAAAATGAGTTCACTATTAATGGAATCACCCTTTTAATGAGATCCTGCATACCAGGAATTCTAGGGAAGGATCTGTTGTTATTTCCCATAATTTGCTTATTGTATATAAGGACTGGGGTGGTTGTTTGCATGTAAAGCAATATGTCAATTGTTTTTCAAATATTTTCATTCAACAGGATTAAGTGAAATGTTCAAGACACCAGTGAAGGAGAAGTCACAATTGATGAGCTCTGGTCCTGTCACTCTTTCAAGTTCAGAGAATTTGCTTGAAAAAAATTTTCAAGTGACTAATTCAGCAGAAGAACCTCTGCTACGCACTTCAGAAAGTTCTGGTTGGTTTCCTCGTTTTCCTAGAGAGTGATGTGTTTGGATAGAAGCTTATAGATGGTATTTTTTTGGTATTACTTTTCTAAAACAGATGTTCCTGTTAAAGTACCATTTCGTCTTCTCTGTTCTTTTTTTGAAGGGGAAATTCCCATCAGCAGTTCAACTAACCTTGGCATTCACTGACTTACAGAGAAAGACTGACTCAGTCAATAAGTTTAAATGATCTGTGTACACTTTTGGCTTCTTTATTTATTATAAATAAAGAGGATGATATAGCAGAAAGGTACAATGGTTTCTCATACTTACATATAAAATACTCAAATTCAAAATTACTGCAAATTAAAAAAAAGAAAGATAACATTTTGTGTACTATGCAGTTATTTCTGCTAGTCTTCTAAGCGGGAGCAGGCCCAGGGTGAGTGTGAGATCGGAGAAGGGAACCTGTCTTCCTCTCTTATTTGGTGCTGATCACTGGCTTCCTCTCATGGAGGGAACAGCTTGCTACTCTGAAGATGCTTATTGTAGTTAAATATTGCCAGTGTAATAAGGACCCTAACCATACCAAAGTATAAGCCATATTATTTCATTGGTGGTTCAGACAAGAAACAGCTGTCTGTTTCTAATGTTTGAAGAAAAAAAAATGGTTGTATTCAGGTCAAGGACACATGGCATGGCAGCCTTCAGAGGATCCTTCTTTAGGAATTTTTTCCATTATATAATCAGTACAGAGCCTGACAACCCCACTATATCACCAAATAACATACTCTTAAGTGTTCATAGCTCTTGTGTAAGATAGATTTCTAGCCACATAAGTAGCCTCATGTCCTCAGTTAGGGAGATATGAAGGTGAATATTTGATTGTCATACTATTGTTCATGAGCATAAGATATTAAATTGGTATAAGACAGGGAGCAGAATATATTTCTTGTATATTTTATTCTTTCTCACAGGAGAAAATGTGCTCTTGCATACTCGGAATGCAGCAAAAGAACCTGATACACACTCTGCAAGCCCCGCCTTAGAGAGGCAGTGTGTAAAAGAAAATGAAACTCTAGTGAAAACTCCAAGGAACATCTATAAAGAGACTCCTGTTGAGATGAAAACTTCAGATACTGAGACAGAGCCTTCAAAGACAGTATCCAGTGCAAACAGATTAAGAAGGTCCATGGAGCTCAGAAATTCACAGAAGCTGCCTATAGAAAGTAAGAATGAAGACACAAAAACTGACACTGTCGAAGACTTCATGGGCAAATGTCTGAGGAGGCCACCACTAAGAGAAAAGAAAATAGAAGGAGAGATGAAGGAAACTGAAAGACCTTTTGAAACATGTAAGGAAATTATCAAGTCAAAAGAAAATTCTGAAATGATGGCAGCTGGGAGAGGATCAGGAAGAACCTGGGAACATAAAAGTGAGCCAGCTTCCAACCCAGCAGGTCTCAAGAGGTGGCCCAAAATGGCACCCATGAAGGACATGACAGACACCCAAGATCTCCAAACACGAGGTCTCACCAAGGAACCAAGGAATGAGAAGGATAAGACCACTAAACTATACCAGAGATCTTTACAAGCAGAGCCAGTAAACACTCCCACAAACATGAACAGACAGCTCAGGATGTCTCTGGGAAAAGTGGATGTGAAAGAAGAGCTCTCAGCAGTCGGCAGGCTCACACGAACACCAGAGCAAACTGTGCACACACACAAAGAACCAGTGCCTCAAGGTAAAGGCACCAAAATGTTCCAGGAAACTCCACGGCAAAAAGTGGACCCAGAAAACTCTGTAACTGGAGTGAAGAGATGGCCAAGAGCAGCTAAGGAAGAGGTACAGCCCCTGGAAGATCTGTCCAGCTTCAAAGAACTCTTCCAAACACCAAAACGCAATAACAAGCCCACAATTGAGGACAAAACTACTAAAATACGCAGCAAATCTTTACAGTCGGAAACAATGAACACTTCAACAAGCACGAAAAGGCAACCCAGGACACCTTTGGGGAAAATAGCTACAGAGGAAGATCTGGCTGCATTGAGGAAGTTCTCGCAAACGCCAGGGGAATCCTCACACATCCCCAAGGTACTGGGTGAGGACAAAGGCATCAAAGCGTTCAAGCAATCTGCAGAGCAGAAACTGGACCCAGCAGCAAGTGTAACTGGCAGTAGGAAGAGGCCAAGAGAAGCTAAGGAAGAGGCCCAGGCCCTAGAAGACCTGTCTGGCTTCAAAGAGCTCTTCCAAACACCAAAACAGAATGGCATTGCCACAACTGAGGACAAAACTACTAAAATATCCAGCAAATCTCCACAACCAGAACCAGTGAACACTGCAACAAGCATGAAAAGACGGCCCAAGACACCTTTGGGGAAAACAGCTATAGAGGAAGAGCTCTCAGCACTGAGGAAGCTCTCCCAAACACCAGGGCAATCCATGCACACACCCACGGTACCAGCAGAAGACAAAGGCATCAAAGCGTTTCAGCAATCTGCAGAGCAGAAACTGGATCCAGCAGCAAGTGTAATTAGCAGCAGGAAGAGAACAAGAGCAGCTGAGGAAGAGGCCCAGCCCCTAGAAGACCTGTCTGGCTTCAAAGAGCTCTTCCAAACACCAGGTCACAATGAGGAGTCAATGACTGATGGCAAAACCGCTAGACTACTTTGCGAATCTCCACAACCAGGACCAGTGTCCACCCCAGTAAGCACGAAGAGACAGCCCAGCACAAGTCTCAGGAAAGCAGATGTGGAGGAAAAATTTTTAGCACTCAGGAAACTAACACCATCATCAGGAAAAGCCATGCACACACCCAAACCACGGGTAGGTGATGAAAAAGGCAGCAGAGCCTTTATGGGGACTCCAAAGCAGAGACGGGACCTGACAGAAAATTTAACTGGACACAACAGGAGGCCAAGAACCCGTAAGGAAGAGGCCCAGCCCCTAGAAGACCTGTCTGGCTTCAAAGAGCTCTTCCAAACACCGGGCCACACTGAGCAACCAATGACTGTTGACAAAAGCACAAAAATACTCTGGAAATCTTTACAACCGGCAACAATCAACACTCCAACGAGCACGAACAGACAGTTCAGGATATCTCTGGGGAAAGTGGATGTGAAAGAAGAGCTCTCAGCAGTCCGCAGGCTCACACCAACACCAGGGCAAACTGTGCACACACACAAAGAACCAGTGCCTCGAGGTAAAGGCACCAAACTGTTTCAGGAAACTCCATGGCAGAAAGTGGACCCAGAAAACTCTGTAACTGAAGTGAAGAGATGGCCAAGAGCAGCTAAGGAAGAGGTGCAGCCCCTGGAAGATCTGTCTGGCTTCAAAAAACTCTTTCAAACACCAAAACGCAATCACAGGCCCACAACAGAGGACAAGACTACTAAAATACCTAGCAAATCTCCACAACCAGAACCAGTGAACACTGCAACAAGCACGAAAAGACAGCCCAAGGCACCTTTGGGGAAAATAGCTACAGGGGAAGATCTGGCTGCACTGAGGAAGCTCTCGCAAATGCCAGGGGAATCCACACACACCCCCAGGGTACTGGGTGAGGAAGAAGGCATCAAAACGTTTAAGCAATCTGCAGAGCAGAAACTGGACCCAGCAGCAAGTGTAACTGGCAGTAGGAAGAGGCCAAGAGCAGCTAAGGAAGACGCCCAGCCCCTAGAAGACCTGTCTGGCTTCAAAGAGCTCTTCCAAACCCCAAAATACAATGACAAGCCCACAAGTAAGGACAAAACTACTAAAATACCCTGCACATCATCACAGCCAGAACCAGTGAACACTCCAACAAGCCTGAAAAGACAGCCCAAGACTCCTTTGGGGAAAATGAATGTAGAGGAAGAGCTGTCTGCACCGAGGAAGCTCTCAGAAACACCAGGGGAACCCACACACACACCCAAGGTACCAGGTGAGGACAAAGGTATCAGAGCATTCAAGGAATCTGCAAAGCAGAAACCGGGCCTGGCAGCATGTGTAACTGGCAGCAGGATAAGGCCAAGAGCAGCTGAGGAAAAGGCCCAGCCCCTAGAAGACCTGGCTGGCTTCCAAAAGCCCTTCCAAACCCCAGGTCACACTGAGGAGTCAATGAGTGATGGCAAAAGCACAAAAGTACCCTGCACAACTCTACAACCCGAACCAGTGGACACCATAGTAAGCACAAGGGAACGGCCCAAGACAAGTCTCAGGAAAGTGTCTGCACTGAGGAAGCTCACAGAAACCTCAGGGGAATCCACACACATGCACGACGTTCCAGTAGGCGAGGACAAAGGCATCAGAGTGTTCAAGCCATCTGCAGAGCAGGAGCTGGACCCGGCAGCAAGTGTAACTGGCAGCAGGAGAAGACCAAGGGCAGCTAAGGAAAAAGCCCAGCCCCTAGGAGACCTGGCTGGCTTCAAAAAGCCCTTCCAAACACCGGGTCACACTGAGGCGTCAATGACTGTTGATAAAAGCACAAAAATGTCCTGCACTTCTCCACAACCAGAGCCAGTGGATACTGTGGTAAGCACAAGATGGCCCAAGAGAAGTCTCAGGAAAGTCTCTGCACTGAGGAAGCTCACGCAAATATCAGGGGAATCCACACATATGCACGAAGTTCTAGTAGTCGAGGACAAAGGCATCAGAGCATTCAAGCAATCCGCAGAGCAGAAATCGGACCCAGCAGCAAGTGTAACTGGCAGCAGGAGAAGGCCAAGAGCATCTAAGGAAGAGGCCCAGCCCCTAGAAGACCTGGCTGGCTTCAAAAAACCCTTCCAAACACCAGGTCACACTGAGGAATCAATGACTAATGTTAAAACCACCAGGTCCCCACTACCAGAACTAGTGAACACCACAGCAAGCACAAAGAGACAGCCCAAAGGAAGTCTCAGGAAAGTTTCTGCACTGCAGAACCTCACGCAAACATCAGGGGAAACCACACACACATCCAAAGAACCCCAAGGTGGGGATAAACACATCAGAGTGGCTAAACAATCTGCAAAGCAGAAACTGGACCCAGCAGAAAATGTAAATGGCAGCAAGAGGCAGCCACGTGCAGCTAAGGAAGAGGCCAAAGCCCTAGAAGTTCTGGCCGACTTCAAAGAGCTCGTTCCAGCACCAGGTCAACCTGGGGAACCAAGAAATGACATTGAGAGCCTCAAGACTGCTCCAAAGCAGCCCCCTGACAGTGGGGAACCTCTTAAAACATTCAGGAGGGTCCTTAGGGCCCCTAAAGTACAACCCATGCAAGACATGGTGGGCCCCAGAGACCCTGTCAAATTGCAGAGCAAAAGCAACACTGCTCTGACCTCCAAGAGAAAGTGTGGAAAAGATGACAATGTCTCGGGAACCAAGAGGCTGCGCTGCATGACTGCCACAGGGGGAGTTGTAGAGGAGGAGCCAGCCAACAAGAAACAGAGGTCTGCGCCCAGGGAGAAATGCACACCACCTGAACCCTTGGTAGTAATGAAGAAAAGTCTGAGAATTTCTGCAGAGAGTATGGAACCCGTGGAAGATCTGAACAGCAACAACATGAAAACTAAGAAAAAGGAACACAAAGTGGAAGGCTCGGTCACTTCAAATAAGGTAATGCAAAGTGTTACATAATCATTAAATGTCATCTTGGATAGATGTTATCAGTTTTTGCATAATAATTTGAATATAACCTGAATTTGTGAGTGGATATCCTTTCCCAAAGGGGTGTCATGCAACACAGTGAGTAGCTGCAGGCTGTGGTAAAGAATCTTCCTGATACCTATAGAGGGAATAGACTAATTTGAGATAAGAACTAGTCAAAATAGTTAATGCAGACTTTAAGAAAAATTTCTAAGAATCAAATGAGTTATGTTTATCTTCAAATGTTTGAAAACTTGATCAAAGGAAAGGTGGGCAATTCAGTTCTGTGTTGTCCCAGACACTGACACTGTAACCAGGACCGGGTACTAATATTACCCATGTCACTGCTGACAGAACAGTGTCAGTAGTGTGTGTCCTTGAGAACAATAGCACTGTCGGGACTAGCAGCTCACTACTGCATCCAGAGAAATTTGGAAAAATTCCAGAAATGGCAGCTTCTTGTTCTGCTTTTGCAATGATTGTTAAAGGATTAGGAATTCATTTACTACCTGTAAAATGGGAGCATTTTCCTATAATATAAACTATAAACATTAGATTTGACATTTATCATGTTAGGCTTGTTATTGAAATTTATCCCGAATTTCTTATTTCTAGTTTGTTAGTAGAGATAATCATTCCTCCATAGGATCAAAGTACCAAGGCATTACCCTGACTGTCTTAGATGAGATATTCTAGAAATACGTCTTAGAAAGTTAATCAATATAAAATTTTCAAAGAATTTCCTTTAGTTTACTTTGAATTGTTGTTTTCCCTGTTGAATTTTGAAATTTGTTTTACCAATTTTTGGAATTTTTTTGGCTATCTTCTCGTTTCTTTAGGGAATATCCCTGCGCCCCAGACGCCAAAATAAATCTGATGTAGAGCAGCAAAAAACTGAGTTTCCTATAGTAGCAGAAACAATTAAAATAAAGAGATATGAAAAGAAGTCCGTGAAGACCTCCCAGGAGTTGGAGATTGAAAACCCAGGTGACAGGGCCAAGGAAACCACAGCAAGGGGCAAAGTCGGTGAAAGCAGAGCGTGCTTGAGATCTCTCCGGCAGAGTAAGAGCTCCCAGCCCAGCATGGCGTGGGAGGAGGGAGCCAAGGAAGGTGTGGGAATCCATACTCAGAACCAGACAGAGAAAGGAGTAAGAGGCAATTCAGACTTCATGAGCCTGAGGTCAAGGAAGATTAAAATCCAGCCTGCAGTAAACAAGCTGGGGAGTGAACCTGAGCAGAGAGCAACCCGGGCTGTCAAGAGATGTGCGGAACATCCAAAGGAGGTGAGTAATTTAACTTTTTTTCAAAACATAGAATGTTTTAATATATTTTTGCCCAATGTTGCAAAGGCAAACAAAAAACATTATGTTGATATAAAACACCACCGTGCCAGCTGCCAGTTATACCAATGGAAGGAGCACTAATCCAAGCCATATGTTTTGTCATTTTAGCTATATTTTGTCTGTTTGGGGAATACCACTTCAAATAGCAAATTCACACGATGAAGACTATTCAGGAAGAACTAGGAACTTCTCTAGCTGCTACTTGCAGACTGCTGATGACATAAGTCATATCACAATTGTAGGTAGATGGCTTCAGTCTTTCTGTAGTTCACAAAAACTTAACTAATGCAGAAAAGTGGTCACGTACGGATGTCCAAGGAGTCCTTTGGAAAGCTAGGTTGGACAAACACCAGGGGTGTGCCGAAGACCAATAGCACTACTTGGAAGTTCCCATTCAGCACGGGGTGCTGCTCTCTGGCCCTCCCTCCACCAAAGAATATCTAAGCTAATGATCTATAAATGCTCCTAAAATAATGCCAGATTTAGCTGCTCATAAATTATCTGTCATATAAACAAATCCATAATTCATCATTACATTCAATTAGTCATCCAGGGGATACTTGATTTAGCTAGTTTAAAATAAGATAGCTTGAATTGCTACCTTTTTGTGAATGCTATAAATTCGATTTATACCATTAGGGACACAAAATTTGGACCTAAAACTACTATATTTTGAGTTTAGAACTAATATAGTGAGAACCTTTTTAGAGACAGATTGAGTATCTGAGGCAAGTGCAATTTTCCAGACACGCACCCTGCAGAACACACTCGGAGGCTGACACTGAGATTGCCAAGAAGAGTGACAGATGCCAAGGTGCCCCCAATACGTGCTATACAGACAGGCATGGAGCGGAGCAGGAGGACCTGTGTTTCTGGATGGTAGGATGGAAGTTCTAGGGAAGGTACTGATAGAATGTTCCAGAGAGTGAGGAGGAGAGGGTCAGAGAAGGACATCGATGCCCATGCAGATGTCGTAAGTCAGAGATGGCACTGGGGGCTGGCTGGAAGCAGAAGACGTCTGACAGGGCAAGATGAGATCCCTGAGACCACGAGAACAGCAGGAACACAGACAGCCGACATGGGCTAGCGCATTCATAGGTGTTCACTTGACAGGCTCTAAACACCAGATTCATAGTCTGGAAAATAGTGCTTTATCAGAACAAAACTGAAGAAGAATACAAACAAATATTCTTTTAATTGGGATTATTGCTAGACATACAATGGCCAATCCCCAAGGCTGAGCTAGGCCTGTGTTCCGCATGGGGGCATTCAGGCCTCTTTCTCACACACAAGCACCCAGGAGCCCCCTAACCCTAAGTGGTCCCCAACCTTTTTGGCACCAAGGACCAGTTTCATGGGAGACAATTTTTCCACAGATGGGTGCGGGGGAGGTGGAGCTTAGGCAGTTATGCGCGCGATGGGGAGCGGCTGTAAATACAGATGACGCTTCATTCGCTCTCACCCACCACTCACCTCCTGCTGTGCAGCCTGGTTCCTAAGTTTTGTGGAAGATAATTTTTCCATGAAGCAGGGGTGGGGGACGGTGGAGCTCTGTGGCCCAGTTCCTAATAGCCCACAGACAGGTACCAGGGCACGGCCCAGGCTTGGGGATCACAGCCCCTAACCCGCACAGACGTGCTTCTCTAGCATCTCTCCTGCGCTTGCTGGGTGTCCGTGGCCATCTGCAGGCCCAGAAAATGCATGTGTGACACGGATGTGTTCTCCAGGAAGAAGTGTTAACTTCCGTGGCTTTTCGTAGTGTTGTCTTCCCCTCTGAGCTGAAAGAGATAAGAACCACTGCCATAGTGAAAACCAAGGGCAGCAGCAAGGAAATGACCCGGGTTCAGATGAACGCACGCACCCTGGCCTTACTGAGCAAGGGATCACTGGCCCCAGCAGATACCGTTTCATACATGATGTGCAGGCTGAGAAAGGACCCACGGCGGGACGGTTGGAGACTAGGGGCCAGAGCCGTGGCCACAGCTGAAACGTGTGAATTCACTGCTTTCCAAATGACTGCCTCATTTGGTACCAGCTGAAAAGGCAGGAGAGATTTGTTTGCTGTCTGCTAGGATAACGGTAGTAACACTGACCTAAACCCACATTCAGGACCTCATTGAATGTCCCTGCCACCCTCAGAGTCCTGAAGGAACAGTGACAGAGCAGGTGAGGTGACCTGTCCTGCTCTGTGGCCGGCAAAGACAGCAAGAGGGATTCCAGCCCAGCCTATGTGTCAGAGGAGCGAGTCTTCCCTGAGTTAGTTTGTGTCTTTGCCACTCAATCATCATCTGGAAGGCGGTTTTCATGCTTCATTCCCACCTGACAGAGTGTGTGGTCTACCATTTGACCTTTCCAGATGGAGATGTCAGTCAGTAGGATGAATATGTGTGTTGCACTGTGATATGGTGAAGCCTTCGAGACAGTATGAATCTACTTACGATCGTTTGCATCCAAACTAAGTCATAGACTTTTTGAATTCCTGTCTTTTGTTTTTCTAACTCTTGTCTCCCCTACTGTCAATGGTCACCACACAAAGTTGTTTCTAAAATATGCCTACCGTCGCGCTTAGCTTTTTCTCACCGGCTGTTGTGTGGGACTGTGTTAAGTGAGAGTACAAATGCCAAAGTTTGAGAGTGCCCATTCTGGAAAGGCAAGATCTTTTGTTTTCTTTGGATTTGATCCAAAGTCAAGATGGAAATGCCTCCACCTCCCAGCTGCTCCTAAGCAAACACTGCCCTGCACAGGGGCTGTGCTTCAGAAGTCCTCTGGTCACACTCAATTAGAATATTGTCCTCCTCACAGGGATAGGTTGGTTTAGGAGACACAAAAGATTTAATCCTGACTGTACATTTGAATTCAGGTTTTCTTAATGCCATTTTTTAGTTAGTGAAAATGTGTACATTCATGAAGAAATTTTGTGAGTTTTTTGTATTATGTATTAGCTTAAAAATACATTGGAAACTTTTATATGAAATATATAATATTTAAATGTAAAAAGCTAAATAATAAAAGAAGTTTAAATAAGAAAAAACATCTTTAACAGCATATATCTTAAAACTCATTTCCAACATCAAAATTAATTTTCTAGAATTAAAGACCTGCGTAATACCTAGTAAGGGTTTGGGGTTTTGCAGAGTAGGGTCGACAAAAATGGTTCTTTCAATTACTTAAGAGTTATATTTTTTCTTCCCAAACAGGGTAAAGACATTGTGTCCATCAAGAAAATAAGAACCAGAAGTCATCGGGACAGTGAAGATATTTAGCCAAGAAATTTAAGTGGGAAAAAATATAATAAAATTAGTTTTGTGATAAGTTCTAGTATGATTTTTGCAATCAATTTGAAAGTGAATTTTGAAGGTCATGCTATCAGTTTATCATATAGTTTATCAGAACAAACTACTGTGGTCTCAGTGGGCTTCACAGCCCCCACAGGGAGCTGATGAAGTGGGTCCCCAAGGATCCTGGGGTGGGAACAACTGAGCACAGGATGTGGGGGAGCACCTTTGGCTAAGGTTTGTCCTCAGCTTTGCAAACTAAAGCCCTGAAGGGTGTCGCTTCCCACAGCATCTACATCAGCTGTGACTGCAGCCCTGGCCACCCCAAGTGCCATTGCTGATGTGTGTGCCTGTTTCCTTCAGAACATGCAAGGTAGGAACCCTTATCTGGATTCAGTCCCAACATTGAACAGATGCTCAGTAAACATTTACAAAGTGATGGTGAACAGATTAGTGAAACTCACAAGATCTGTCTCGACAAAGGACGGGGACTGGGGGTGGGCATTTGGTCCCTGCACTAAGGCTGTTGGTCACTTGCAGAGGACAATCCAATCCTTGGTGTCTTTGTCCCTTGAGAGAATAAAATTGAGATTTGAAGGATGACTTGTGAATACATCTGCAGGGACAAAGGGTGACTATTTTAGGGAGTGACTAGTGGCTTGCCTTTTCTTGTTAAGAATACTTTTCTAACTAGGACTGCTCTCATCTGAGAAGGCCCCACCCCACTAAACCTCAGGTCCTTTTGTGCTGCTTTCACAGAATATCTGAGACTGGGTAATTTGTAAAGAATGAGAGATTTATTTCTTACAGTTCTGGAGGTTGGGAAGTACAAGATTGAGGGGCCAGCAGTTGCATCATTCCCTGGCAGGAGGCGGAAGAACAAGAGAGAAGGGGAGGAGGCCAGTCTCATCTCCCTGTGAGGAGCCCTCCTGCAATCAGGGCATTGATCCACTGAGGCAGAGCCTTCATGACCTGGTCCCCTTTCAGGCCCCACCTCCCCACATAGTTGCACCGGGATTCAGTTCCCAGCACATCAGCTTTGGGGGACACATTCAGATCAGGGCAGCTTCTCCTGCCTTCCAGTCACATACGTTTTCTGAGCTCTTACTGAATCTGCTCCCCCCTGCTCCTTTTCTGACTATGCCTGGCAGCCTGATGTCACCTGGTATAGAAAGCAACACGGATACTCAGAATAATTGCTGTTCCCGGCAGACCAAGGACGAGGCTCCCTCCCCCCATCATCTCAGGATGGCTGATTTGGGAGGTGATACCTCCTGAGTCTCATCTGAAGCCCAGACCTGTAGGTGTAACCGTTGCTCCAGTTTTGTTTCCTGCTGTATTCTCTGTTCCTCTTTTCATGTCCCTAAGCCAGAAAATAGCCTGCCATCCTCTAGTCACCTGTCTGGACTCTTTCCCCTCTGCCTGCCTTTCCCGGTGCTGGGGGAGGAGGGCAGACAGGGTGGGGCAGCTGTCCCGGAAATCCTCCGGTGTCCGGCTGAGTTGATGGCAGTTGCTGTGGCTATTTTGGCTGCCATAATAGCATTCTGAACAGCATCGTCTGTGGTCAGAAGGGACAGTGATGGATTCTGCTTGAGAGAAGGCCTGGCGGGGGAGCAGGAAGGGGACATCTGAGGGGCTTCGCAAGGCAGGGGACCACAAAGGGGAGTGGGATGTCACCAGAGCAGAAGAAGGATGAGAGTGTCCGAGGGGAGGCCCTCTCAGAGAAGGCACTTTGTTGGAAGGTATGAGGCATAGACGTCTCCTTTTAGGGAGGCCAAATTTTAAACCCTTAAAGCAATAGGGAGGTGACTATTTCCAAGTTGTTCTACTAACACTTCGGATTTAGTAGTAATTATAAACCATGAATAGAAAAATTTCAGTCAACTGTATGCCTGTGGAATGGAGCATTCTGATTGGTAAAAAATCATTTAGAGCTCAATTCTAACAAATCTCGCTGAAATGTATCAGCCCCTTTTCTCGCCTTGGTCAGCGCAGCATTTCAGGAGCACACTAGGATGGTTTTCATTTCACAGGGCTGCGGGCGCTCGGTTATAAAAGCCCACTAAAGGGCTACCCAAGTGTTTAAAAGCCACATTTCCACACCACAACATTCAGTGTCTGGGGAGGGGAGATCTGACAAATCTTATCACTGGCTAATTGCGTATTTGAGAACAGGGACAATAAACAAATACCCACGTGCCTACCTTACGGTTCCGGAACTTCTCTGAGCCCCAGTTTCCTGTGATGGGAACTTCCCAGTAAACAAGCGGCTTTTAGCTTATTTGCCTCCAAGTGCCCATGTGATTTGGAGCCTCAAGCTCTCCTGGGCTTTCTTTAATTCTGTACCCACCACCTCCTGCCTCCCTTAGGCAGGTGCTCCCCACCCGCTGCCCTCCCTGCCTGGAAGTCCCCCTCCTGCTCCACGTGGGTGATTCCATGTAGTCCTGAGCTCAAGAAAGGCTTCTTGCCTACGGGCCACCTCACCCCCACGCCTGTCCTCCCAGGCTGGGATAGGTCCCGGGTTTGCCCTGGAATCATCTGGTACCTCTTTGTAGCACACAGCACAGTGGAAACTAAACCACTAGCTGAGTTTCTGTCTCCTCCCAGGGCTGCAAGTTTTGTTCATTTATGAGGGCAGATCATGTGTTTCCTGGTCACCATATCCTAGTGACCAGCCATGGGAGGTGTCCAATAAGGTGTCTGTTAGATGAAATAGTCCTAAAACCCATGATATTTTTATTATAGGGAGAGTAGGGAAAAGAAAACAAAACACAAACTAATCGTGGGGTGGACAGGCCACTGTAAGAGATTGGTTCATTGTGTTCTGTTTCCGATTCTGTAACTTGACAGGGCTGGGCAGTTATTTTCCCTCTTAGCCAGTAAGCCACTGTGGCCACTTTTAATACTGCAGTGAGGCCCTCGAGGTTTCGGAGCAGGTGAGGGCTCAGCCACAAGCCCAGTGATGTCTGATTCCTCGGAACAGAAGGCGGGTTGAGGGACAGGCATTTGACCAAGGGCAGCCAGAG
The DNA here is from genome assembly GCA_963575035.1 of Avahi laniger. NCBI lineage: Eukaryota > Metazoa > Chordata > Mammalia > Primates > Indriidae > Avahi > Avahi laniger. The sequence continues at coordinate 27,792 of CAUYSK010055127.1, read as the reverse complement.
CCAGCAGCGCTATAACTGGCCACCCTAATCCAACCTGGATCCCGGGAGAGAAGTTGCAGGCAAGTCCTGGGGACCAGGAGCCTGCAGGGGGGTCCATTTGTCCTGGAGAGGAGAACTTTCTGTCAGAACCTGCTTTGACATGTCTCTCCATGGGGTTGCTAAGGGACATCCCCGATCTAACCCCCCAGGTGGAGCTCTCGATGTCACCTTCAGGACTAACAAACAGAAGCCAGGTTTATAGCACTTGCATCTCAGTGACTGGAAAGACCTGAGAGACACACCCGTGTATGTCATCACAGTCCTGCCCACCTCTTCCACAGATCTAGGGCGTCCTAAATCCATCCTGGTTCTTGCTGCCTGTCTGCTTGGGGTCACAGCAGGTCTTCCTTTATCATTTGCAAAATGTATTTGCTATCTGATATGCACTCCATACCTTTGCAGAGTGCAAATGCCTGGAAGAGCTCAGACTTTGGGGTCAGATGGTGTTTCAGGAAAATCCCGGGACAGTATAGAAAAATCACCACCACCCCCAACTGGGAGGGTGCCAAGAGACCAAAGAATGATTCAGACAGGTTCAGGTTAATGAGTTAGATGAGTTATTAGCAGTTACTTACAAGGGCTCTTGCTCCTGGGTGGCACAGGAATTTCTTCCTCGGAAGCTTTCTGCCCACCCTGTGTTGTGGTCCCTTCCCAGTGAGTAATGCCAAGTTTTTACATCCTATCGTTGCTTGTTCACAGTGAAACAAATAACACAGGCTCAGTACCGTCATCTACGTTGGCATGCATCCCATGCTATGTTAATGATATTACAGTCTCCCACTAGGCTTGGATTTCAGAATTACAATTAGCTAAAGGACACTACAGAACAGCGAAGACTCTAACACAGTCAAGGCCAGCCTGAGCGGGCCGTTTGGAGGCAAGAAAGTGCTGAGGCACCCAAGAAAAGTGCTGGGTGCTTTTCCCTGGCCCAGAAGTTATCTTTCACCTGCCGGGTCTACTTTGTAACAACCTCACTGAGCACTGCAGGCTGACACAGTGTTTCTGTTATGTCATGGGGAAGCTGTATTTCCCCCTCACCCCCCCATGGCTTGGGTGCATTCCGGCTCACTACTTTGTTGCTGTGTGACCTTAGACAGTTTCCCCATCTGTGAAAGGCTATTTAGCACCCAGGCTCAGGGTTGTTGAGAGGATTAAATGAGACAATATGTATAAAGCACTCGGCATTTTACTTGGAGCTTGGTAAGCATCAGTATATGCTAATTATCATCACTGTCAGAAGATGAATATATTTTCCAGATGCTTAAAGCTCTGAGATTCCTCCTGTGGCTCATACATTCTGTATCCTCAGGGATTTCTCTTTGGAGAAGGTGAAGGGAGAATCTGGAATATAAAATCTCTGAATAATGTCTGTATGTCCCCATCGAGTTCCCACAGTGTCACACAAATTGAGGAAAACTACCTTGCCACAAACGATGCGGATCTAACTAAGAGTTGAGGAACCAGGTTTCAGGATTATCCAAGCTGAACATGGTCCCTGCGGGAGAAAAGAAAATGACAAAAGTGAATATATGATGTGATGGCTGAAATCTGATACCACATTAATAGTGTCTTTAAATGACATCAAATCACAGAACTCTGGTGAGCTTGGCCCAGGTGTACAGGTCTGGCTAAAACGGATAATGCCCTGCCGTGAATCCAAGCACACCCCTCCACAGAGAAGGTTTTATGGGTTTTAATCTAGATCAGTGATACCCGAACGTTTTCTATAAAAGACGGGACAGTAAACACGTTAGGCTTTGCGGGCAGTGCTGTCTGTGACAAGGCCTCAACTCCGCCGTTGAAGCCTGAAGCAGCCACGGGCACTGCGGAAACAAACGGGCGTGGCTGTGTTCCCAAAAAGCTGTTTACAAAACCAGACTGTGGGCCCATTTTTGGTAGAGGGCCTTATTCGCAAATCCCAGATCCAGGGAAATGGATGATTTAATATATATGTCTCTTAGGACATGTCACATTGAAATCAGCAGTCCCTTATAGCACGTCATAAGCCGACTATTAGGTTTATTCATTTGCCAGACTTGAAGAGTTTTCATTCATTATTTCTTTGAGTACTTTTTCAGCCCTGCTTTCTTTCTCCTCTCCCTCTGTGACTTCGATGACGTGAGTACTAGATCTTTCGTTACAGACCCCATAGGCCCCTAACTAAGGCTGTGTTTGTTTTTCTATTTTGGTAAAATATACATAACAACAAATTTACCATTTTAACCATGTTTAAATGTATAGTTCTGGGGAATCAAGTACATTCACATTATTGTGTAACCGTCACCACCATCCATTTCCAGAACTTTTTCATCTTCTCAAAGTGAAGCTCTGTATCCATTGAACGCTAGCTCCACATTTCCCCTCCCCTCAGCCCCTGGCACCACCGTTCCATGAGAGGGACTGTTTAGACACCTCATTAAGCAGAATCATACGGCATTTTTCCCTTTGTGACCAGCTTACATCACCTAGCATAACGTCCTCAAAGTTCATACAAGTTGTAGAATGTATCAGAACTTCCTTTTTAAGGCTAAATTGGATTCTGTCGTAACCATATACCACATATTGTTTGCCCGTTCATCTGTCCGTGGGCACGTGCACTGCCACCTGTGGCCACTGTGAGTGGTGTCGTTATGAACTTTGATGTACAAATGGCTATTCAAGTCCCTGCTGTCAACCGTTTGGAAAATATACCCAGAAGTGGGATTGCTGGATCACATGGTAATTCTATCTGTGTTCTTTTTTCTCCCCCAGTGTATTTTTCTCTCCCATGTTTAGATCAGTTAATTTCTATCCTTCAATTTGCTAATTCTTTCCTCTGTCCCCTCCATTCTGAATTTTTTATTTCAATTATTGTATTTTCCAGTTCAAGAATTTCCATTTGGTTCTTCTTTGTATCTTCCATTTCTTTGCTGATACTCTTTCTTCCTTTGTTTCAAATATGTTTGTAATGTCTTGTTGAAGTGTTTTTATTTTTGGCTGCTTTAAAATCTTGGTCAGATAATTCTAACATCTCTCTCATCCTGATGTGGGCATCTATTGATTTTGTTTTCTCATTCTGTTTGAGAGTTTTCTGGTTCTTGGTATGAGGAGTCCTTTTTTATTAAAAGCTAGGCATTTGGGGTATAATGTTACGAGATGCTGGATCTTACTTAAACCTTCTGCTTTTGCTGAATTCCTGGTACTTCAAACAATACCACCCCAGACTGGGGGATGGGGCACAGCCTCAATTCATTACACTAGGTGCGGGTGGGAGCTCAGTTTCTGGTGTGGCTTCCATTGACCCTTGGGGTGGTTCTTGTTACTGCTGATCATGGTGGGAGCTCCGTGTCCCCACCAGGCCTCCACTAATGCTCCCTGGCTGGGTGTGGCAGGAGGGCCTCACCACTGACCCTGACACCATGGGGGGAGAAGGATCTTGCTACCTCTGTGTGGCGGTGACAGCCCTGAATCTCCACTAGGCCTCCTCTGGCACCAGCCCTGTGGGGAGGGGCAGAGGAAGGGAACCTTGTTGTTACCACCGGGTGGGTGAGGAAGTCCAGGCTCCGGGGTTGCCTGCACTTACCATGTTGGGGGAGGCAGGGTGTGCATTCCCAGGCAGTGGGGGCAAATGTCCTGACCGCCTACCTGCCTTCTCTGGCACTGTCCCAGTGGGGAAGGAGGGGGTGACAGTCCTTGAGTTTGGAAGTCTAGACTCTTCACTCAGCCCCTGCTGGTGGCGGTGGTGGGAGGCCTAGGACCACAGTGTTTTTCTGTGCTGTTTTGCTGGAGCAGAGCGGTTACTGTCTGCAAGTTCTCTGCCTTGTTCAGCTGCCCTTTCCTGCTTTTTTCACTATTGAGAACAGCCTTTCGTTAGGGCTATTTTAGGTCTGTGCTCACTAGTGTTTCTGGGTTGCTGGGTTCTTTGGATGCAAGTCTGGGGTGTATGAGGCAAAAAGTAAAAATAAAAATACTCACTCCCGTCCTCCTAGAGAACTCACTACCATGTCATTCCTCTGTTCCTGAAGTCCCTCACTGGTCTGCCCTCTTCTCTCTACCTTTCAGAGTCTTTTGATGTTTGTTTTATATATAGCGTCCAGGGTTTTTAATTTCTCTTAGTGGGAAAAATAGGAAAATGTGTGTCACCTCCATCTTCCTGGAAGGACGGGAGAAGGGGCGCAAGGGGAGGCCGGATCAGGTTCTAGAATTTAGGAAGAAAGGCAGCGTTTTCCGATTCCACCTTGCCGTGGACTTCGAGGTGTGAAGTCATCTTCCTCAGAAACTCCGGGTTGGGGTTGGGGTTAGGCTTAGGGCCCACTGCGCACAGCTGAGTCCTGTTTGGACTGAGGAAGGCTTAGGGCCCACTGCGCACAGCTGAGTCCTGTTTGGACTGAGGAAGAACACGGGCTCCCTGGGGGGGGGCGCTGTTACTCCGTGCTTCACGCAGACCGGCTGAGACCGGCCCACCGGCCACTGTGCCCACTCACGTCTTAGGGCTGTTTCTGTGCCAGGTCAGAGTTACAACAAACCATCTGTGTAAACAAGTCTCACCTCCTAATGAATGCCATGTCTGAAAGGACGTAAGGCACAGCAGTGAAATGAAGAGACGCGAAGACAGAGACACAGGCTTGTAGTCAAAGTAAAGGTTTATCCTCACGTCAGGGTGGTTTAGATCTTGCAATTTGCATATACAAAGAATTCAGCAACATTCACTGGCATTATAATCAGAGCAAGATCAAATTATAAATGTAACAAAAGAAAATATAGTTGAAATTGTCATACATATATATATTATAAAGATTGCACATAAATTAAACACAACTTAGTTAAACAAATAAAGAAGTATCAGTAATCATACATTTAAAAAAATAACATGGGCATGTCTCCAAATGCTGAAACACAGGTGTCAGGCTCATTTAAAAAAGTTTTTAAAAACACATAAAAATACCTTTTGAAACACTGGTATGCATTCTTCGTTCGTGTAGCACATGGAGAGAAACCCTAAAGTCAGTCACACGGTGACCGATAAAGCATGTAGATCAGAACGGTCGTCTTCTAATCGCTATTTGGCGTTTGAATGCAACTGCATGCAACATAGAAAACCATGAAGGGAACAATGATGTTGTCCACAGTGGGCTGTTTTGTTCTGTGCAAGGGACTTTCTTTGACTGAAGGGAAGAAGAGATGAACTTTCAGATTGCAGAGAGAAGATACCGATTCCCCTCTGCACGCAGTTACCCCCAGGAGACTGTCTGAACGGGGCCTTCGCAGAGGCCCCTCTGAAGGGCAAGTGTTGCCTCAGACTGGGGAGGAGGCAGGTCCTGCATCCCGGGGGAGTGGCTTCGCCTTGTTTCTGGAGCAAGAATGGGTTGCGAACACGGCAGAGGCCTTGCTGTGGACATCTGGGATGGTCCAAGCAGGCAGGACGGCACATAAGCGGGCACTTTCCTGAGGACACCCCAGAACGGTCTACCTCAAAGGTACTTCTTGATACAAGAGATGCCGGTTAGACCACCAAAGGGCTTCAAGGACCCCAATGAAGGGCTCCTAAACTTGGACCAAAGCCTGTGCCCCTCAGTGTTGACTGTGAACTCTCAGATTAATCAGCAGCGTAATGTCACCTTGAGCACCACGAGCTGTCTCTGTCTCTAGGGCTCGGTGCTGAGAAAAGCTGCTTTCCCTCTCTTCTCCTTTAGTCAAAGAAAGGCTTTTGGGTTTCGGATTTTAACAATGAGAACAAAGGAGATCAACTGGCGAGCACAGGAAAGCTCCTTCCATCGTCCTCTTCCACCTAGATGCTTAGTCGCCGCACGGCAGCAGAGGGGACGCTGAACTCAGCAGTGTGCAGCCAGGGGGGCAGCTGGCGGTGACGGCGGAGGTCACAAAGTGTGGTTCATCCTTCCTGCGGGGCACCGACTCTTGCCCTTGGATGCGGCTGTGAGTCGTGGAGCAGCCTTGATTACCTGTGACCTGCTGTTAGAATGATAAACTCTCCCAGGGTTGCATTTGCACACACTATCATTGAATAGCGGATAAACACTGAAACAGGAGGGTGCAATCAGTTGTCCGTGAAAATGTCAGATAAGGCCTTTAAATCTATATATCTCTTTTAAAAAGCAAAAATGTACCAAAATGCATACATTAAATGCTTTGAGTAAGGTAGACCAGATGTCTTCTTATCTATATTGTGCTCATCTGCTAGGTACCTAATGACCATAGACAGATAACTGGTGTTAAATTAAATGTTTCTACATTCATGCCCCCTGTCCTTTTTGTGCTCCATAAGCCAACCCTATCTAGCAGTGGGATCATTATTTATCCAGTGTCAAAGGTCTCAGTAGTATTTCCATCCAAAAATAAGTTAGCCTTTAGAGTAAGGATTTCTCTTTCTTTTTCTTTTATTTAACATTTATTTAACATTGAGGAGTGGGACTTTAAAAAACTATATAAATCTAGATTTCAATGTTTCTTTTCTTATAAACAAGCTTAGCTTTGTACAAGGAATTTTTAAATACCTAAATGCTTCTCAGAAAATTTAAAGTTTAATCGCTCGTGGTTATTCTACTGTTTCTACCCCAATGTGTGCTCCTCGATTGTGTGTACGTAAGACGCTTGGCTTTATTTGGACGTTTGAATGGAAGGTGGTTTCCTATCGAGCCTCCAAACAGAGCTCAGGACCAGCACAGGCAGCGGTGCCAGAAAGGGAGGGGAGAGTGGGAGAAGCAGCTGGTTTGATTCTCTGAGGGTTAGCTGGGTCAGACAGACAGACAGACGGACAGCAAGTGGTGTTTCGGAGTGCAGCTCCGGTGGCTGGTGTACCCAAGGCCATGGGCCAACTGGATGACATGGCATTTACTTCTCTTCTCATCCAGCCACCATGGTGCAGACATGGTCTTGAGTAAATGCATTGTTGATATTACTGTACAGTCCCCAGCTACTCTAATGTGTTCTAGACCTGGATGTAGGTGCAACATCTTCCTGGATCTTTAAAATGTGACAATAAACCACAAGGTGGGTGACAGAGGACTTTACAAAAGTCCCTTTTTACACTGTATCTTCACCAACAGTTTGCCTTCAGAAAATGCTGCTCTTCAGAGTTGTGAATCAGTGTTAGGAAAGAGAACTTTCCAATGACTTCTGAGTCCTCGACTGTCTTCTTAACGGTGGGCACTGTGTTCAGTATCCGCACAAGCACACTGCACATCAAGACTTAGAACTTTTGGAGGTGCTGAACGTGTGAAGTCAGACAGTATGAATGTGACGAAAAGTTAAGATATTTACTGATATTAGCAGAAATATATATTTTATGGTATATTATTTCACCTTAATACATTATTCCAATTTTTAAAAGGGGTATTTAAGATTTAATAACTTTATAGCAGGTGGCCTTGAAAGCATAACAAAATATATACAAAGAAATTAGGAAGGATATTAATGTCGACTGTGAAATAAATTAACATGATTTTTACAAAATATACTGACCATTAAATTAAAAAATATTTTAAGGCAGGAATCTTCATTTGAAATTAGCATAATCAGAAAATATATCAATAAAATCTTGTACCACTTTGTAGCAGAATTCATACTGTTCCTGAAAAGAAAAACAAGAATACATTAAAATGATAATTCAAAAAATATATTTGGTTAACTTAGGAGAAACACTGAAAAATAGAACATAAATAAATCTATTTATTACAATACTGGATACCTTTATGCACATCAGCTTCTGTTGCATAATTTACTTTTTAGGCACATGAAAATTTCCAAATAAAGCTGTTTTCCTACATAGAAAATGTCAATGTTTAGTTTCAAAGTAGTGTATTTTAGAATGGTCTGAGTAAAATGTCTTTAGTTTTCACATTTAACCGGAAAATGACTATTGTTGAACTGAAAAAAAAAAAGCAGAGTACTAACATTGCCAGATAAACTTCATAATGCAACAAAAAGTCAAAGTTAAATAAAATAAAAATCTAGATTATTTTAAGCCTAAATTTACTCTACAAAAGGGACAATGTTTTATATGCATTTTACTACAGTTCAAAAGAATAATGCCTTACATGTTTCATACATAAGGCATTTCTCTCATTAAAATGCTTTTGCACCTTGCATGCCTGTTTTCCTCCTGTAGGCCCATGAGGGACACAGCCAGGTTAGCGAGGTAATGGGTGGCCGCTGGGTGGTGCCGGTGGCACCATCAATGATGGACACTCGATGGGGAGAAATGAAACAGGCAGAGAAAGTGACAACTGCCAAACCGGAAGAGCCGACTGTGAATTTTTGGGAAACCAGGTGGGCATAATGGGCAATGGGCAGGGGACGGACCCCCAGGGCTCCAGGCACAGCAGACGGAAGCTCCCTGCTTCTCACATGGGAGGGTCTGGTTACTTGCAGACCCTCGAGTGGGACCTGTGAGCTTGGGGCCGGGAGAGGGACTCGGGAGGCCTGAGAAGCCAAGAACTGTCCTCGGCACCTGCCCCCTCTTTTTCCAGTACGTTAGCCTCAGCCTCTTCTCAGCACATGGCAAACCAATGTGTGAAGCCTTTTAGGCTGAGAGATGCCAGACGTCAGCTAGCTCAGCCCTTCCGCAGCTCTGGGTCTGGCTGGATGGGGTGGAGCCAGGTTCTCCAGAGAAAGAGAAGGTGGTCCTGAGTTTGCATGAAGTTGTTGGGGGAGCCAGACTGCAGGTGTCCTCCCTTCTGGCGACTAAGATTCCCGCCTGATCACCCAGCCCTCACAAGGAAAAGGAACGTGAATTTCCAGAGGGAATTCTTAATAAAAGTATAGGCTCTCTTTAAAGGAATAAAGACCCCCATAAAGTGTTACATGCATAACCTGGCTTCTGACTCGACTTCTCCAACTTCTTCTATATGAAGCTATGTCAGCTGAATGTCAGGCCGGCTCCAGTCTGGGAGGGAGGCGGAGACAGTCATTACCCACTCGCTGTTGTCACCGGGAACACACGAGCTAAGTGCTGGCCAGCCGGTGTTGTCGAGCACATGTGACTGGTGGCCAGTGATCGATAAAGTGTATTTGGCAGCGTGCTGGGATGACACAGGCCACACCCCAGGCCAAGGCAGACCTTTCTGACCAAGGACAAGGCTCAGGGAAAACAAATGCACGTGTAGCCTTGGGAATGCCAGGTCTGACTGACGGCCGGCCGTCGGGGATGTTGGAAGCAGGTCTCCCCTGAGGGGTCGGCAGTTAGAAACTGGTCTGTGAGCCCACCTGCAGGGTGAGTCAGCCTGCGCATAAGCAGGCATGTCTTCGCCCCCTGCGGTTTCTGTCGTAACAGCCCTGCCAGATGTTAGGTCTGGCGGCACGGAGCAGTAGCTGAGCCCTTCAGTTCTGAAGTCAGACAGAATGAATTTGAATCTCATTCTGACACAGAGCCTGAGGATCTCGGGCAGGCCATGCAACTGTCCCAAACGGAGGTGGCTGCAGAATACTTCTGTGCACAGAAGTGGACACCAGTGTCTGGTGAGGATCGATGAGAAAGGTGTCTGTAAACACCTGATTCCACAGCGCCGACACCTGACAGTTACTATTCAGTGCCTAACTTTTCCCTCATTTGTTTGCTAATTCACCACTTGCTTTGGAGCACTTGCTATGGGCCAGGCATTGGGCTAGACGCTGGCTTTAAAAGTCAGGTTACAAAGTGCTCCTTCAAACTGTCACCAGGCAAAAAAGCCTGAGAATATCTGAGGGCAGCTTCCCAGAAAGGGAGCGTAGAGAGAGAAGCCAGGGCCAGGAAGAGAAGAGCTGAGGCAGGAGGGCACCTGCTTGCAGGATGCTCTTGGGACTAAGACATGTCAGCCAGACCAGGAAACTTACTGAGAGCTGTAAGTCCCTAGTAACTCAGGAAGCGCTGCGTGCTGCAGCTTTGAGAGATGCTCTTGGCTGTGGTTTGTTGGACCTCCCTGGCCAGCACTTGTGGAGCCCCTGACGTACTGAAAGCAAATCTTGCACAGTGACTGCAAAGGCAGCAGCATCACCCCCATGTCCATAGAAAGGAACTGAAGCCCTGAAAGCGGAAGGAGCTTGTCCAAGTTCACAGAGCCACGAGCAAGCCCAGCTGTGAAGCTGGGACGATCGTCGCGGCCTAGGCTTTGAAGGCACCACGTGGCGTATATTTCATACAGAACGCTGGCCAGGTGGGACTAATGCCATTAACGCTGCCTGGGGACACCTGTAGTCGAATTAAAACAGGGAAAGGACCCGAAGAGTCTGGTCCATCATTATTTCTCTCCGATTGCTCTTTGAGGGGTTCCTATTAAAGTTTTATGAATTATTATTGCTATTTTGGCCTGAAACACTTCTCGTGGTGTGGCGTGCCACTTTTTCCATGCCCACAGTCGTTCTAGTTTGTGATACCCCTGGGCTGCCAGAGGCAGGTGTACCCGTTAGGAGGCACTAATCAGCCCCTCAGAATCTCCTGGGGGCTTCGTGAGCACCGCTGGTGCTGGGACCGGAGCTCCACGGCGTGGAGAGCTCCGGGTGCCTTTCCGTCGGCTGTTTCCATCACGGCCACAGCTGGCGGGGAGCCAGCAAGCCACGATTCCCTTCTAACCTAGTGGCTCCCAAACCTGTATTCACTGTGGGACCACCTGGGGGGCTCTAAGTATGCGGGTGTCTGGGTCCCACCCCAGAGATTCCACCTATTTGGTTTGAGGGGCAGCTTGAACGATGGGAGGAGGGTGGACGTCCCCCGGGTGAGTCTGATGTTCAGCCAGGCGAGGGGACCACACGCCAGCCCCGCCTGCCCCTGCCTCTCCCCAGCGGCCGTGCTCTTCTCTGGCGGGAGGTCACGGAATGGCCTCCTTCCCGCCTTTCTGTGCACGGAGCTGCCGGAGCTGGGACTGTGCCGGCGTGGAGAAGGAGCGGGCTGGGAAGACAGGTCCTAAATAGGAAGCTTTGGGGAAAGTAAGCACTTGTAACAGCCTTTAAAATGGTACTCGCTGGTTTAGCATGAGCCGTCGTCAAATTTGGCAAGGAGGGATCTCTCCTGGAAACCAGAAAGTGTGCGTCCGCACAATGAAAGAGAACGCGCAGGGCAAGGGTACCTGGGATCCCTTAAGCCCCGTTGGCAGTGTCCTGAGGTTGAGTGAGACCCAGCCAAGGACAACAGACCAGATGGAAGAGTATAAAATTGAACATTACAAAAACATCAGTGCCGCGTTTGAACTTGATAACAGTACATTTCTAAATGTACGTTAGAATTTTGTAGAATAGTTCACTTTGACACAGAAGCTCACACCATCAGCACCTGGATCCCGGTGGTCTTAGTTGTTGAAATGTGTGCACGGCCCCTCCTCCCGAGTCTCCCCCAGAGGACGGACCCGAGTCGGCAACCCCTGGAAGGACGGCTTTGCCGTGAAAAGTGGCAGCGACTCTTCTCCTTGGGACCCTTCCCTCCCCACCTGCCCACGTGCTGGAGCTCCTCTAATGACACATACATCAGACGCGGCACGGAAGCGTTCTCGCTCTTCTGTAACAGCCTCTCATTCGGATTCTTACCAGCGTTTGCACCATATGTGGTCTCTGAAGTCGTAAACTCTTCACAGCTTGAAACACATCTAACAGTCCCTCTGCTTTGACTCGTTCCAAAATGTTGCTGAGGGCTATGAAGGTACCTGTCCGCCCAGCTCCAGCGCTGTGGAGAAAAAGCGCCTAATGCAGACAATCAGCCTTGCGCTCGGGGGATGGACAGCTCGCCCGGCCCCTGCCCATCAGTGCTGCAGCAAGGTTTTTAACGATCACTGTGTGTCGCTTAGCTTCTGAGCAAGACTCAGCAAACACAAAATTCCTAAAACACTTTCCTGATTACGGCAGACGGACATTTCACAACATGGGTCAGGACCACTTATGCGTGTTAAGCGAGGGCCACTGTACTGCTCCTTGTGTAGGCCGGTGGTTCTCAAAGTGTGGTCCCTGGACCAGCCGCGCCAGTATCCCCTGGGAACCTGTCAGAAGCGCAAACCCTCCCGGTTCAGGTCTAGGGAGGGGTATCCCTGGCACGGTAAGGAGAGTCTGTCTTCTGACGCTATAAGGCAGGATTTAGGGGATGTTAAGAGGGCATTAACTGCTGGGAACAGTCAGACGGTTAACACCTCCCAGTAATGACGATTTGAGTCACCTCCGTTGAAGACGGTCATTTCCTTGACAAATCCCCTACGAGCAGAACCCAGGCCCGCCCAGGAGAGCTTAAGTGAGCAGGGCTAAAGGAGGCGGGTCGGCTGCCCTCTGGGCCCCAGAGTGTCCTGTGTGTGTTTATTCTAAGGCTCCTGTCCTGCTGAGTGGCTTGTCCCCGCACCTGCCTTCCCACAGGTGGGACACCCTCGTGGGTTCTTGTTCACCTTTGCGCCCCAGTGCCCCACACCTGCTAAACTCACAACTAGGTTTGCCGAGGCAGAGCAGGAATTCGTTTCTAGTTTATTCTAAATGACTTCTTGGAAGACACCAGGAACTGAAAACCGAGGTGTGCACTCCACCTGCTGGCCTGGCCAGGAGTGCGCCAGGCGTTTCCAGATGTGGAGAGTCCCTGACCACCTAAGCCCGGCTCCTCGGCTGCAAGGGGTGGGCAGTGGGCAGGGTAGACCACAGCAACAAAGACCTCAAGCCAAAGTGTGAGCAAAGAAACAGAACTGCAGTCTTAGGAGCAAACGAGCACCACTCAAGAATAAGAACACCCCAAACTGCTGCTTGGAAGAGCTTCGCAAGGGTGTCGAGGGCAGACCCAGGTCTACACAGGTGCAGAGAGGTGAGTGGGCCGGTCTGAGACTGGGCCAGATTCACCCTCCCACCCTTGTATGCTGCATGCTGGGTCTTCGCTGGGGGCTCGGCTGTCCCTAGGGGTGTCCTTGGCTGCGTTCCTCTGACCTTGGGCCTCACTTGGAAGCCAGCGTGGCTCCAGCCTCCCTTAGCAGTCCCCGCCTGGCCTCTCGCTCCCCCAGCCCAGGGAGAGGACGGGCGGGCGGCGGTGGGCACTGCGGCCAGAACCAGGGTGGTCTTTCACAATGAACGTGAGCCATCTGAAGTACCTGTGCGTGTTCGTCCGAGCTTTGCTCGGCAATTTTTCATGACTTCAAAAGCACATGGAAATGTGTGTATGAGTCGCTTCCCAACTCCTCCCTCAAAAACGCATGCATGGTAAGATGACATTTACGCATCTATGTGCAGTTATGCGTGTGTGTAAGGGAAGGTGAGAGTCCAGAAAACACAGAGCGGTGCTGGGGTGTGTGGCCCGCGACCACCCTGCCCGGAGGCCCCGCCCGGAGGCCCGGCGCTCACCTGCAGTGCACGGTGATGGGGTGGTTGCCCGTCTGCTGCTGCTGCTTCTGCACGGCCGCGATGAGATCGATCATGCCTTTGCCCTCGGCCGGGATCCCGATCTCGGGCCAGCCGTGGAAGTGGAACTGGCGCACTATGCGGACCTGCTCCTCCTGGCGGGCCAGCGGCTGCAGGAGGAAGGGGCATCTCAGTGCTGCCCCCAGGGACAGTCCCAAGCCCACTGCACTCCCCTTGCAGGGATCAGCTGAAGTGTGGAGCCCTCCCTGGGTCTTTCGCACCGCCAGGATCCCCACCTAGGCAGCCTGAAGGTTGCTTGTTGCGCTTGCCCAAAAGCAGAGGCCAGCAGTTTGCTGTTTCCTTTTGAGTGGGGAGCAAGACATCCAGAGTATGTCCCCTGGTGTCCCAACAGCCCCCCCCCAACCCTTCCAGGGATCCTGTGCAGCTCTGCTTGAGGGGAGGGAATCATCTTTCCCAAGAAGCCGGAGCACCGCGTTCTCCATCAGAGGCTGGAGGTGAGTCTAGTGGACCAGGCCGTTCTGTTGTCAGCGTGGAGCAGGACAAGTCTCCGGGCAAGTGCACTTTGCTGTGTTGACCACGTGAGCTCAGAGCCAAGTCCCACAGGTGAGTCATGCTACCATGATTGACCTGGATTCTCATTCTTTGCCAGGAATAGAGTGTGAGCAGAGCCCAGGCCCCAGTGGGGACAGGGCCAGCTGGGGGCTCTGAGAAAGCCCGGGACGAAGGCCCTGAGAGGCCTCTGAGGCTTCATTCGTCCCCTCTGTGCCTCCTGCCCCAGCTAATGTCATTCTCCCCAGGCGGGAACAGCAAGCAGTGAAGCACAGTGGACACCCCTCGGAGTCACCTCTCTGCCCCACCATCCTCGTCCCCCAGCAAGGAGGCAGGTGGCTACGGAGGTGTGAATTTTACAAGAGACCTGCCACTGGATAACGTGGCTCCGTATTAAACCCACGGGGCATTCAAAGTCACCTGGGACTCCAGAGGAGCACGACAGGTGCAGAGCCACATTCTGGTACAATGACAAGCAGAACCCTGAGTGACGGTGGCGGTTCATCAGATCTGCAAGAGTTTAAAGAGCTACAGCAACAGTACCTGATTGAATGTGACCAGGAAGTCTCGTATGCTGATGGCTTCAGAAAGGGTGTCGCTCTTGATTTCAATTGTTATATCTCCATGAGTAACCGAGCCCTCTGTTGGCCAATATTGGTAGCATTTATCCTTCAGAGAGAAAATAAAATTTTAAGTCTCGTAATAAACAATTTGCTCCTGGAAGTTTTGACTCAACAATGCAGAATTGCTTTCAAATCATTTAACATATTTAATCTGACCAAAAAATAGCATATGAATATGAATGCCTGTGAATGCCTGCTGATCAAGGGAACAGCACAGAGCCCAGAAACAGACACATGTATATGGAACATGGCCTCATGATCAAAAGGAGAGATTATTTAATAGATGGAGCAGGAAAAATTGGTTTTCTGTATGTGAAAAATGAAATTGGATCCCTGACTCAAACCCTACCTGGGCTAATATGAATGCCCCAGCTCTGCCTAGAGTTGGGCAGTGCACAACCTGCACTACCATATATAGTAGTCTTGAACCTTAATAAAAGTGAACCAAGATAGGTTAAGACTTAAGGCCAAAAACAAAACTATGAAACCCTTGGAAGAAGAAAATATTTTTTCACTTTATGGTATACAAAGATTTATGAAACAAGATCCCTAAAGAGCTAACCAACCATGACACAAAAAAATTGAAACATGAGCTTACAATAAAATTCACTTCTCTTCATCAACAAACATTATTAATAGAGTGAAAAGACAGGCCACAAACTGTGATAAGATGTTTGTAATATATAATACTCAAAAAGGACTAGTATCAAGAATATGTAAAGAACTCCTGTAAATCAGTAAGAAAAGGGCAAACAACTCAAAGAAAAATGGGTGAAAGGCAAGGCGTTGTGCACAAGAGGAAATATGCCATCCACAAGTATGTGAAGTGATGCTCGACCTCGTAGGAATCAGAGAGACGCAAATCGAAGCCACAAAGAGATAATATTTACATTTGCTCCATTACGAAAATCAGGATGCCTGAGAATGCTGTGTAAGATGTGTAGGTGAACGACATTTCTTATGCATTGCTGGTGTCCACTTTGAAACCTCATCCACTTTGGAAAAGTATAAACAACCTGAAGTCCATCAACTGGTGAACTGGTAAACAAAATGTCTATCCATGCAATGGAATCCTACTTGTCAATAAAAAGGAATGAAGCACTGATTCATGCTACAACACGGGTGAGCCTTAAAAACATGCTAAATGAAAGAACCCAATCACAGAAAAGCCATATGATACGATTCCATTTATATTATGTCCAGAACAGGCAAATCCGTAGCGTCAGAAGGTAGAGTCGTGAGTAGCGGCTGCCGTGGGCTGTGGGAAGGGAGGGTGTGGAGTGACTGGTATGGAATGGGGCTTATTTTGGGGGTGATGAAAATGATCTGGAATTGGACAGAGGTGATGGTTGCAGAACTCTGTGAATATAATAAAATCTACTGAATTGTACGCTTTAAGAAGATGAATTGGATTGTAGGTGAATTATATCTCAATAAAGCTGTTTTTTTTGAAAGCAAAGAAATCAAAACACAAATTTGGGGTAGTAGTTATGTCTTGGGGGAGGATCTGGACAGAGGTACATTATTTCTGAAATTTGGTTTTTCTGTTGGATGGTGGGTTCACAGGTGTTTATGTTATGTTATTGAATAAATACAAGAAAGTCAGGGATGGATCTCTGTGAAAAGGGAAACATTTAGCTCAGTCAATTCAACCAGGATGATACCAGTTAGGTATACATATCAGTGTCTGTGTCTTTGTCTTGAAAAAAGTTAATAATGTCTTTTTCTTCCACAGCCTGTGATCTCGGCCAATACAAAGTGGCAGAATGTCAAGGCAGGTTAAATGAAAGGTAGGTTAAGAATAAAAGACAGTGGGTAGTTATGGTCAAACCCACCCCCTGCCACAAAAGAAAAGGGTGCCCAGTCGTCCTGGCTCAGCCCCACCCACGTGTTTGCAGGACTGACGGCAGGTGAGACGTTTGTCAAGAGTGGCCACTGTCCCCGTAGGTGCCCAGATGGCCCCCAGAGGGCCCGGGCTGGGTGGCCCCTCTCACCTGCTCTCTCTCCTGCACCTCGGTCAGCATCACGATCGTGTGGGACTTCCACTCCCAGACCATCCTCCAGAAATCCTCCACCGTGTGCGCCAGGGGCCCCTGGGTGGCGATGAAATAGTCCTTCTGTCGGTAGCCCTTCAAATGGGGGAGCAGGGATTAAAATCTGACTTCCTTCCACGCCCGATCCACTCCCTGCACATGTGCTCAGGACAGCCCGAGGCCTGATGAGGGAAACCCTGCAATCCTCCAGGGTCTGAACCGAACCCCAGCAGGCATAGGTGCCACGAAGCACCGCACGTGTCCAAGAAGCAGGTCAAGATGCTCACGTTATCTGAAAACTATGCACCTCCACCTTCAGCACCTGAGTCAGCTATGAATGGGTATTTCCAACTACCAGCGGCTTGTGACCACCTGAAAGCACCCGGTGGCTTTGGTTCTGACACATTTCTGTGTTTCGGCTAGATTAGCATCACACTGGTGCAGAGGACCCTGTGCGTGGAGTTGGAGGAAGGGGGTTCAAATCCCAGATCCTCCACTAGGACCCTGCTGACTTCTCCCACAGTTTTCTCATCTGCAAATAGTAACATTAACACACATTTAGCTGTAATGCTTTCTCTTGCCCATTTCTCTGTTAATGCTATTGTGCATAAAGAAAACCTGTGTCTACGTGTTCTAAACACATAATTGTATTGTCCACATGAGTACATGTTACAGAAATCACACGGGAGAAAGTTCTCAGAAGCACTGGATATATAATTGATGTGCAATAGATATATAAAAGAAAAATAGCTATATAATGAAAGCAGAATGAAAAAATAGCCAATTACTTAGCAGTGAGTCCATATCCTTCTGTTTCCAAAGTTTGCTATTCACTTTTTTCTTAATCCCATGACACATTATCATTTTGTTAAGCAAGGAATTCTGCTAACAAAATTGTTGAGTTTCTGGAAACGTGTCAGCTCTTTCTGATGTAATCGAGAATCTGTGTGGCCGGATGTGAAGGAAACAGTTTCTCGCTAAGCACAGCCGAGGCCACTGTACGTACGTCTATGAAGGAGGCGTTGATGTAGTCTGTGTATTCCTGTCCCCTTTTCATGGAAAGGATAACTCGATTGAAGTCATCTGCAAAGCAGCGTTTTCTTTGGTTAGTTCAACACTGTCCTGCCTCGCAAACTTTATTCTGTCACTACAAGCTTTCAAAGTAGAGCCTATTAATAAAGTTGCTAAGCAAAGCCAACTCTTCGGAAAGTTTACATTATAAAATAAGCTAATTAAAGTGACCCAGGGAAGTGGTTTTTTTTTTTTTTTTTGGTAGGAAAGCTCTGAAAATAATTCAGTTATCATTTTCATTGTTCATGAATCAATATAATACATGCCAAAATATAAGCACTGAAAACACTACATTTAAGGAGTAAAAGGCATGTGACCAGGCGGGGCCCTAGAGCAGCTGGCAGGACACCAGAGCCACAAGGGATCGGGTGTCTGAGGCTGGGGAGGGCTTCCCCAAGCCCCCAGGAACCTTCCATTCCCCACAGCGCGTGGCGAGGACAGGTCCATAATGACACGCACCCTGTTTTCCTCAAGCGGGACAGTGTCCCACACCCCTCCGTGTGGCCTGGATGCCTGCAGAGTCGGCCTCCTCGCTGGCCTCAGCCTCTGCACTTCCACACCCTGCCAGGCCTGCCCTCCCCGCCCCATCTGGGTGCAGGCCAGAGTCCCCACTCCACCCTGGGCCCGTTTCTTGCCCTCCCCAAGGCCAAAGGCTTTTCCTAGAAGGTCTCAGCTGAGTCCACCTGCATGACCTTGGCCAAAGCACTTGCTCCCCTCCGTGTAAGGGGGGGGCGCCTCCGCCCAGGCTCGGGGAGCACTGAATGACGTGTGACTCGGATTCTGATTCGGGAGGCCCCAAGGCACACCTGCCGCAAATCTCACCTCCGTGAAGCCCTCCCTGGTCTTCCCCCCTAAGCCCATGACCTGTCTGGGTCACCCGGTGCTTCACAGGTGGGCCTGTCCTTCCTGACACTTGACACGGCACCCAAGATCCCTAGGCTGGGCTCGGAGGACACCCCGCTGGGACTCAGTTGACAGAGGTTAAGTGGCCCTGGCCTGGTAGCTGGTGCCGCCCACGGGCCTTACACGGGATGATCTGGATGACTCGGGCCTTCTTCATGTTGGCCGGCAGGTTACCCGCCCTCATGTTCTCCTTCATGATGCGGACGTTCGTCAGTTTCTGGGGCCGAGGACATAACGACGCAGTTACAACTCTGACGCTCACGAGCAAAGCGCTCACCCGTGGGCCACACTACCCGCGAGGGCTCCTGTGCAAAGGAAACCCCTGTCTCTAATTCAGGATGTCCCTTCAGCACTGGGACACAGACACCCTGGACACACGCCCTGCCCGGCCCCCCGAGGCTCTGAAAGGCCCATGACATTCTCGCAAGTCACTGGCCCCGGCAGCTCCCTGCTTTCTCTGGGGTCAATCGGAGGGCAAGTGACTGAAAGAGGCCTCAGGTACACGGCCACCGGCCAGCCCAGCTTCCCCAGCCTCGGCCCCAGGTGCAGACGCGGGTCCCGCACTCACCCTGAACTCCTCCTCCAGCCCGACCTTGTCGAAGTGGGTGGCGGCGCCGTGCAGCGTCTGTAGGTGCTTCTCCAGGGAGGACACGTCCAGCTCCGTGTCCCCGTAGAGGTAGTGCTCCAGTAAGGCTTGGTAGATGAACGTGTACTGCATCTGTGGGACAGGAGCGCCCACGCCCTCGCCTCTGCCTGCAGGCTCTGCCCGGCGGGGCTCAGCAGCCAAAGGGGCTGTTCTGTTTTCCTCCTTTTTTTGCCAGCGCAAGGAGGTCTGGGGCAAGAGCCAGACTGATGGCCGCGTATAATGACCATTCACGCCACTGAGTAAAGACGATGGTGGCAGCCGGCATTTCCTGAGCATGCCAGGGCTGTTCTGCACCCCCTGGGGGACACAGTCTCCCTGTCTCCCAACAGGACGCACCGGACGAGAGTGAGGAGAGTGAAGGAGCTGCGGGGTCCCACGGGGAGGGGCAGAGTGGGGAGTGAAGCTGGGGGGCCCTGGACGAGCTGCGGGGGCTGCCACCTGCCGATCGGAGCCAGGGTCCCCCACGTGGGCCAGGCAGTGAGTCCGGCAGCCTGTGTGGCCCCAGCCCCGGGTGCTCTGTGAAGTTCAGGCCAGGGTGAGAAGGAGGCAGGACTCACATCGGTCTGGACCATCTGCGGGCGCTGATTGCGGATGCGGGACACAAACTCGAACACGTCCACCCTCTGCTCCGCGTGCATCATGTCCATCATGGCGTCGATGACGATGAAGGTGCCCGTCCGGCCCACGCCCGCGCTTCAGGGAGGAAGGGAGACGCCCCCTGGTGAGTCACATTCCCCCTGAGGTAAACAGCAGGCCGTGGATGCCTGCACACGGAAACGGAAGGACACGCCCTGCATCCAGGTCCCCAGGGCAACTTTTCTTTGGTTGATGAACAGCAAACCTACAGCGAGGTCACCAGAGGGCGCTGCAGTCTCAGCGACGCAATCGCGGCTGTTCTCTGCGGACCACGGAAACCACTAACATCCATCAAAAAGCGCCTTGCAGCCAGCTTTACACAAGGCTGCGTGGATAACTTTTCCTCAATTATCAAACACTACTTCTTATCACTTGTGTACCTGGCATCCTGGGTCTGCCCCTGGGGACCCTGGATCAGCTACGCAGCACCTCTGGGACTCAGCCTCCTCCGTCAAACTGAGTGAATAATTTCACCTGTCGTGGGGCACTAAGTGAGGTGTCGTCTGACAGATTCCTGTTACCTGACCTGCAAACCCCACCAGCACGGGCTGCATCGGAGGGTGTGTGGGGTGGGGATCCGCCCTGCTTGGCCCTGGCGACGGGGTCTGGCTCAGACTTGGCGAAAGCCAGTTCTGCCAGGGTCTCGGGACTGCGTCTCCTGAACATCTGTGTGACAGGTGCAGGGATCCCTGCAAGCAGGTGGCTTTTGTCCCTCGCAGTGCTGTGATACTCAGAATGAACCTGTCCGTAACAGCTGGAAACAAAGTGTCTCATCAAAGTGGCCCTGGGGGAGGCACACGCCGGCAGGAACAAGCAGGGCTCTCCACGGGTCAGGAGGACCCTGGCCAGGAGGCCGCAGTGGTGGCCTCGGCTTACAGTTGTTCCTTGTGTCATGCAAAGCCCACCCAGACACAAGTCACAGGCCCCCCAAGGTTGTCCTTGCTATTACAGATGGGGAAACTGAGGCTGAGAGTGGGGAAGTGGCAGCCAGTCCTCTGCCCCAGTGCCCAGGATGGCACGCCCGGAGGACGCTGTGCGCTGGGGGCATCCATGGCCCCTGCAAGGCTCAGTTTGCTCGTCTACAAACATGTGTGTGCGCATGTGTGCGCGTGTGCGTGTGTGTGTGTGTGTGTGTGTGTGTGTGTGTGTCGGGGGGGTGTCCTTCCTGCAGACTCGTGGTTTCCCCCTTGGTTCCCCGAGGTGAATTGGGAGTCCCTGGGGGAGGTGCCCAGAGCCCCACTCCCTCCACCAACCCGGGCCCCTCAGCTTTTGTCGCTTTTCCACACTGGGGTGAGGAGGGGACTCTGCTGCCACAGAACACGCCGGGCCAGCCCCCCCTCCAGCTCTCTGCCCGTGGGGTCCTCGGGGCCACCGCGCAGTCGCCGCACGTTTGTGTTCGTGCCACCCTGCCAACCTCTGCCCCAGTCATTTCCCAGGCAGGGCACGTCCTCCCGGCAGCCCAGCTGCGGTACCTGCAGTGCACCACGATGGGCCCGGCGTGCACGGGGTTGAGCGCCTTCACTTTCTTGAGGAACTTCAGCATCCCGATGGGGGTGAAGGGCACCCCGAAGTCGGGCCAGCTGGTGAAGTGCAGCTGTGAGATGAGCCGGGGGGCCTTGCAGCCGTCGGGCAGCTGCTGCAGGGGACACGGGAAACGAGAGTGGGCTGGGGCGGCTGCACATTCTGAGGACCCATGGGGTCCCGGCACTGGGGCCACGTGCGGGAGGGGCCCGTCCACGGCACAGATGCCCAGAGCGAGGGAGCTCGGCACTTACTCTGCTGGCTCTGGACGGGGTGCCACACAGCAGGGCCCCCAGTAGGCCCCAAGTAGCCAGACGCGCACCCAAAGCTGGTCCTAATGCTCACGGACCCTACTTGCAGCAGGGTGGCCATGTCCTGCATTGCCTGGACAGTCCCACCGCAGGCCTGTGGTCCTGAGTAATTGTATCCTTTCATGTTCAAAAATGTCTTACAGGCTGGGTGCGGTGGCTCACGTCTGTAATCCTAGCACTCTGGGAGGCCGAGGCGGGCGGATTGTTTGAGCTCAGGAGTTCGAGACCAGCCTGAGCAAGAGCGAGACCCTGTCTTTACTAAAAAAAATAGAAAGAAATTATCTGGATGACTATAAATATAGAGAAAAAAATTAGCCGGGCACAGTGGCGCATGCCTGTAGTCCCAGCTACCCGGGAGGCTGAGGCAGGAGGATCGCTTGAGCCCAGGAGTTTGAGGTTGCTGTGAGCTAGGCTAACACCATGACACTCACTCTAGCCAGGGCAACAGAGTGAGACTCTGTCTCAAAAAACAAACAAACAAACAAAAAGATGTCTTTCATTTGGGAGAAAAGACTATGCAGTCGGCCTACTCATCGGAGACTCCCAGACTCATCCTCAGAGCCCCCCTCAGCTTTCGTACCCAGAGCCCAAGAGTTTAATTCCCCTGCTCTAGACCACGGAAGGTTATACACGGTGAACTTGGAAGTACAATGTGTGCATGTGTGTGTACACCTGCGTGCCCACGTCTGGGAGAGGGTGAGCAGGGATAACAAGAGCAATAAAGCTCATCCCTTTCCCTTCTTTGCCGTGCCTTCTAGGAACCTCGGACTCGCATTGTGTGACCTAATTATGGCAATCGCTCTATCTTTAAATCCTGATCATATGACCTTCTGTTTCCTCTATGGTTTTTAAATCTCTCTTAATTCTTCATTTCACCTGCTCTGTATACAGGCATTTTTACTGACGTCTGCTTTAAATCCTCTGCGGGGGGAGCAGGAGGAAACAAGAGTGAACAAGTATGAGGCGGTTTCGGACATAACATGGAACGTGTTAAAGAATCCCACCTCACGATTCCAGTGTGTGAAATGACACTGTGCTCCCGTGGGGGCCCAGCCTGGGCTCCTACACCTGACTCATCCTCCTCCCGGGGAGGCCCAGGATGGTCACAGGGGGCCGGGAGTGTCCGACGTTCTCTGCAGACCCAAGCACACGTCCTCTCGAGTCTCGGCCCACTAACTCGTCCACCCCTGTCACAGCCTGGCCACGGCCACTGTGGCACTCGGGTGGGGGCAAGTATCATCTTCAGAACGTGTGCTCCCCAGTGCTTACTGGCTGTATGCAGAACTTCCGGATCGTGTAGTCCACCAAAACCACGCAGTCTTCCACACACACTCGGATGTTTCCGTAGGTCCAGCAGCCCTGGTCGGGCCAGTACTGATAGCACTTTTCCTGCACAGAACAATTTAACAGAAACAAATAGATCCTCAGTCACTGTCCTGTCCCGTCTCCCCGGCCATCCACACAAGGCCTCACACACACCAGCCGAGGGTCAGACTGTTCCGGGAGCTGAGAGAGCACACAGCAAGTGCTTGCCTTATAAATGGGGAAACTGAGGCCACATACCTGGCTCCAGGTGGCCCCAAGACTACGCCTAGGACCCTAGAGGTTTCTGATTTCAATGACATCTCCTTCCTTCACTCATTCACTAATCCACACGTTGCACTGCACTGACCACAGACGGGCCGTGCCGAGCCTTCAGAGCCGGGCACCTAGCCCAAAGTGACCCTCAGGCTGGGGTGTGAGGACGCCTTCCCCAAGCATTTCCCATCGAATTCAGCACTTTGCTTTTTCCTGCTCAGTTCACTAAGACAAACGATTTGCATCACTGCCACCGGCTTGCTGTTCACGTGCAATGGACCTGTGATCGACCCGACGATCCTTGTCTTTCTCCAACGTGGCCGAACCGCTGTGCTGTGTGCAGAAGAGGGCAG
Source organism: Avahi laniger (assembly GCA_963575035.1). Taxonomy (NCBI): domain Eukaryota; kingdom Metazoa; phylum Chordata; class Mammalia; order Primates; family Indriidae; genus Avahi; species Avahi laniger. The sequence continues at coordinate 4,248 of CAUYSK010055127.1, read as the reverse complement.
GTCGCTCCCGAGAGGCCATTTTTTCGCCTTCCCACCCTCCTAAATCAAAATGACCCAAAACACAAGTTCCAGGAGGCCTTTCAACCTGCAGCCCCTCCCGTAAGTCCTCCGTCAGCAGGGACTTCATGAGAGATGAGGACCCGCCTGACGTGGGAAAAGATCTGCTCAGTGTGTCACAGAATCGTCTCTGGCATTTCACAAACCTTCAGGATGTCGGACATCCATGCTGGGAGTGGCCCGTGCACGGCACAGCTAACTGGTCGGGTCACAGGATTAATAATCTTACGAAACGAAAAGTGTCTGGTGTTTACAGGAGACCAGCCTCCTTGTGTTACGACGTCCATGGGACAGTTGTCCCCCTCTGCAGCCTGCTCCAGGCTGCTCTGCGCTCACAGGGGGTCTCAGAGGAGCAGCAACACCCGAGGGTCCTGGAGTTCCGGGCCCGGGAGCCTGGAGACCCTCTGGAGAGTCCTGCCTGGAGAGGCTCTTGGTGGGGGCAGAGGACACGTCCAGGCCCCAGAGGGCTCAGTGTTTGCAGCTGTTTTCTGACGCCCACGGCCCCCCTCCCCCAGCCAGACCACACAGTGCCAGAGCAACTGCACTGCGCATCGCGCGGTCCCAGGATACGGAGGCCGAGGAGCCCACAACAGGAATGTGAGCAACTAAGAAAAAGGGAACTCGATTGAGAACTGATTTCATCCGAGACGGTGGGACTCGAGCCGCAGAAGCAGCCCAGCTCTGAGTCACAGGAGTGGAAAAATCCAGACACAAAATGCCAAGTGACGCGGCAGCAGAGTGACCGAGGGGGAAACGGGCCGTTCTCCGCGTCCCACTGCTCCTGCTGGTCCCGTGTTTGGAGAGCCAGCCCCAGGAAGACCGGTCCCCGTGGGCCCCGCGTAGCCGGGCACCGCGAGGCCCCAGCGAAGGGTCGGCTCCTTTTCTACGGCGTGGGTCTCCTTCGCCACCCCAGCCAGGCCAGGGTTAAGTGCCCTGCACCGGGAATCCCCTGCTTCCCTCCCGTCACTCTTTCTGATGACAAAGGATGACAAGGGCAGGGTTCACACAGTGAGAAGGGGGGGCCCTCCCCAGCCCTGTTCTGAGGGGGGGCCCTCCCCAGCCCTGTTCTGACTCCAGGGGGGGCCCTCCCCAGCCCTGTTCTGACTCCCTTGAAAATGAAACCAAATCCCCCATCCTATTCCTGACCAGAAATGGTGGCTGGAGGCTTCTTCCGGTGCCTTTTGGTGTGGACGCAATCAGTTAGGTGGCGCCGTGGGGACCACCGTGCCGCAGGCCCTGCCCTTCCGGCGGCTCCTGCCTCGTCTCTGCCCCAGCTGAGCCCCCAAGGCCTGGCACTTCCGTTTAAAACCAGCCGCCCTTCCCCGGAGTCCTGGCCACGTTGCTTGCGTGCTGTCAGGGCCGGGCCAGCGTGCGAGCCCCGTCCTTGCTGGGACACAGCGGCCCCGCAGAGCAGATGCTAATGAGCACTCGTGGCATTAGGGGACGAATCGCTTCAGCTTCTCTGCTTTGTAGCTGTTCCGAATTCTTACACCGTAACGCACGTGCACCCCTCTGTGCATCAGAAACAGCTAATTCCATACACGCCGTGACCAATCGACATTCTTTCAGTACACCTTGTTTGTCACGCCATTTCTCTGCTCTGGACGATAAGCATGAAATCGTTTCCATTCACGGTCTAGGCCTGCCACGTTATACGCTCAACCCGCTCAAAGTCTGCGTTCCAGGAGCCACTGCTCCCGCCACGGCGTCAGAGCCGGTGGTGGGCGGGGACCCGCACTCAGCTGGGAGTACAAGAAAACCCTCGGGTCATTGCTACCCCGCAGGTCAGAGCCCTAAGACACTGCGAACACGAACACGGGGGTTATTTCATGAGAAGAACACTGCCGGCGAGTGCTTTGGTTTTTTCCCTACAGTGACAAGGAGAGAGGGAGAGGGAGAGGAAGCGGTGGGTGCCCCGCCAAGCAGCAGCGACCAACAGGAAGTTACATCACGTGCCGGCTGCCAGGCTCACCTCTTTCCTTTCCTTCAGGTTGGTCAGCATGACGATGGTCGCGGACTTTTGCTCCCAGACCATTCTCCAGAAGTCGTTAACCGTTTCCTGTTTAGGGCCTGTATCAGAGGACAGTTCCAAAGTCAAAAGGCATAAAGAGAAGTCGCTGGGGGGTCCCACCCACACCCCGGCCGTGGGCCCTGGGCCGGCTGTCCACCTCCGTCTCCGGGGCGCAAGAGGGTCGTGGGCTGGCGGGACAGTTCGTGCCCTGACGTACTGCAGAACCGCGGAGGCTGGGAGGGACCAGCAGGTCTCCTGCCTTCCTGGCCTGTCCTGCCATGCTCGCCCCCTCCAGCCAGGAAGCCCCCGGGAGCTAAGCAGTCACAGCCGGTTTGGGTTTCCCCATCCACGGGAGAGGAGCAGGTGTCGGATGAGGGCTGGGTCTACGGCTGCATGTCCAAGTGCTTGCTAAGGCCTCGGAATACGAGGCCCCACCCCGGAACCCTGAATCAGGACAGATTGTGTCTGTGCATGTGCGTGTGCGTGTGTGTGCATGTGTGAGAGAGAGGCTGACCCCAGGCTGACTGGTCTTCATTTCTAACCCCCTTTCCTTTGTGAAAAGCTCACTCTCTCACCATGGTGCCGTCCAGTAAGATAAGAGCGCAAGTCCCTAGGAAGGGGATCTGAACAAAAGATAAAAGGTCACTAGAAGAAAGTCCTGTGCCCTTTGGCCACCTCCTGTCTGAATACAGACACAGTGCCTGGCGGCACAGCAGCCATTCTGCAGCCTGAGGGTGAGCTGCACACTGAGGACAGGCAGAAAGGTAGAGAAGCTCCTGCCCTGAGTGAGCTGTTGTTACAACCCTCCGTTTCGACGTCTGCTTATGAGAGAGAGAGGCGCTTCATCTGTTTCAGCCAGTGTGTGTGTCAGGCTCGCTGATGCTGCTGTCCTCCATGTGTGATATGTCTGTGTGTCTCCTTTTGTCTCAGGAGGTAACAAGCTCCCCAGCTGATTTTTTTTTTGTTTTTTGGAGACAAGGTGTTGCACTGTCACCCAGGCTGGAGGACAGTGGCATCAACATAGCGCATAGCAACCTCACACTCCTGGGCTCCAGTGATCCTCCTGCCTTGGCCTTCCGAGTATCTGTGACGACGGGTGCACACCACCACACCTGGCTAATTTTTCTATTTTTAGTAGAGATGGGGTCTCGCTTTTGCTCAGGCTGGTCTTGAACTCCTGGCCTCAAGTGATCCTCCCGCCTCGACCTCCCAGAGGACTGGGATTACAGGCATGAGCCACCACACCCGGCCTTCCCAGGTGATTTTGATGTACACTTTTAGACTCCTGGCCTAAGAGTGAGGATGTGTGAGAAGTCTAGTTTCAGCTCCACTGACACCTAACTGCATGTAGAACCGGTTCCTTCAGATAACAACCGTGGCAGAATGAAATGACAGACGGGGCTGGAAGTCCTCAGCACACAAGGGAGGACGATGTGTGAGGTCAAGGGTTCGTTTTCATGACTGAAGTGACTGCTTGGTTATGGATTTGATGTGAAAAGCTACTCGCTCCTCTGTCCCCCAGACGTGGGCCCCTGTAGCGCTCAGCCAGCTGAGAGACATTCAGTTATCTGACGCCAGCATCGGCGTGATGGAATGGCAACCAGTGGACCACCGTGTGCCTGCGTTGAAATCACACAGGTGTGGAAATACATGTGTGTGTCCATACGTATCCACGGACATCTAACATGTCTGTTAAATGCAAACACACATAAAAAACCCTGATGTAAATCCTTGGTATTGTTGGCATACAAATAAGGAAACAATAGCCATTCACATCATTTTACCAAAATTATGTTCAGAAATTAACTTAATAAAAAGCTTACCTTGAGCTGCTATGAATTTATTCTTCTCTTTGTAACCCTGGAAAAGCAAAATCAGATTTATAAGTTTTCAGAGTTATCTTTGCTGAATGGATTTTTTATTGTTATTAGGAAAGGAACACATACCCATCATTGAAAATTTGGAAAACACAGGAAAAAGTAAGAAACAAAGCTCACCAGTGATTTCAGCAATAACAAATGATATTTCATATGTTCCCTCACTAGTCTTTTCTCTGTGAATATCTTCCCAGGCATGCACGCAAGCAGATGCACAGACATTTGTACATTCTGATAGGGTTAATGTGTACAAATTCTTTTATATCATATTTTTAATGAGAATTTTACAACATATATTACATG
>CAUYSK010055126.1:0-28864 GCA_963575035.1 Avahi laniger | reverse complement strand
CAACTATTAACCCAAGAATAAACAAGGCACACAATTGTAGGTCACATGCTCGCCATCCGGTTCGAGAGAGCCTTCTCTGAAGGGTCCTCGGCCACAACTCGGCTTTGCCAGAAGTCATGGCTACGGCGTGGTCTCAGCACTGCAGAAGTATACGTTGGTACAATTATGGAAACGGAAAACTATTTGGCAGTATCTGCATATGAGCCTGTGATTCCATTCTTGGGAATATACTTGCCCCCGTCCCCGCTACCGCAAAATGCCTATGAGCAACAAGAAGACATGGCAAAAACCCACATGAGCAACAACAAGCCACGGGGCCATACATTGTTCATTCTAGAGGCCAGTACTGGGACAGAGGGCACAGCATAGCCCTGTAGTTCCCAGGAGGTTGGTGTGTGCATCACAACAGCAAACAGAGCAAATCACAGAGGCTGTCAAAGTTCCCTCCCTCAGCTTCCTGGAGACCTGCGCTTTTCACTGAATTACACTGTCCTGGTAGCACTATTTGTAAGAGACAAAAATTGGAAAAGTTATCAACAGTGAATGGCCAAATGACAGTATATTCCACACAGCATTGGGAATGAACAAACTGCAACCACATGCTATCACATGGTTGAATCTCAAAAACTTAATGGTGAATGAAAGAAGCCAGAAACAGAATTTATACTGTATGATCGATTTATATAAAGTTCAAAAAACAGGCAAAATTTATGATAACCTCTGGGGAGGAGGGAGGAGTCAGTGATTAAGAGTGATTAAACAGGTTTTGAGGACTGGTGACATTCTATTTCTTCACCTGGGTGCCAGTTGTGTTAGCATTTCACTGTCGTAATTCACTAAGCCATCCTCTTTGAATACGGTACTTTCCATAGTGTTATTCTTCCATAAAACCAAACAACAGGATTGTCCTCATTTACTTGGAACCTCAGTCTGTATTTTTTGGGGACTGAGCAAGTGGATGATCTTTACTCCATCTATCACCCTGGGGTGGCCTTATGCACAAGCAGCTTGTAGCCCATGGCATGTTCCACAGACATGGCACCAGCACCTTTAGGCACCCATTTCTAGTGCCACTTCTGACCCAGAAATCAGCCGAAACTCCACTTACTGTCCTCCAAAATCTGAGTTTTTCTCAACTCCACCCCACCATTCCCTTTCTTTGAGGTGTTTCGTGCTCTCTCTCACTGCCCTTTCTCCTGCCTAGCCACACCTCACACCTACCATCCTTCCAAGCAGCCAGAGGTATCTTCTCAGACAGTTCCCTCCCTGAGACGACTTCTCTGCCTAATCATAATCTGCCTTAGTGGTTGTAATTTTGTGTTGTGAGATCATAATCAGGGTGTTTGCTGACAGAGTCCCAGAGCCCTGCTTGCTACCAGGACCCAGCATTTATGTAACTTTGTCAGCTGGTGCTTCTGCATTCCTTACCAACACATGCAAGGGCCCCACTGGACAACCCTGCAGAAGTGGGCAGGGGCTTCTGCCACGGGGCCATACTTTGTTTATTCCAGGTGTCAGCGCTGGGACAAAGGGCACAGCATAGCCTGCAGTTCCCAGAAGGTCAGTGTGTGCATCATGACAAGGAACAGAGGCTGTCAGAGTTCCCTGCCTCAGCTTCCGGGGACGTGTGCTTTTCACTGAATGACACTATCTCCTGAGAACAATGGTTCCCTGCCTTCAGCACCTCAATGAAAAAGGAGTTGTGACAGAAAGTCAGTGTCCTTGATTCTGGTTGTGAAAGGGAGGCAGAAGGTCTCCAGGATAAAGATTACCCAGGCTGTGCCCCACAGAGCTTTACTGGGGGCCAAACACTGTCAGCTCCTCCTCCGGTGCAGTGAGCCTGTGTGCTCAGCCTTCTGACAGGGTCCACGACGGAGAGGGGTCTCCCCACCAGACCCCATGCTTCACTCCCACCGACTTCCCATCACATGTGCCCGCCTCAGCTTCCTGAGAGCCTCTTTCCTGGGGCCCCCCATTTCTAGCCCTGGCCTCCCTGTGCTGCTTGCTGCATTATATTCTTGTTGGGAGAATAACAGCCCCCACCTTCAGCACCCCAATGAGAATGAAAAAATCATAACCAGAAGCCACAGTGTCAATGTGTGGAATCACCTGATGAATGAGGAATTTTGGGCAAAAAATGATGGGAAATAATGAAAACCACTTGAGCTGGGTGCAGTGGCATGTGCCTATCTTCCCAGCTACTTGGGAGGCTGTGGCAGGAGGACTGCTTGAACCCAAGAGTTCAAGATCAGCCTGGGCAACAAAGTAAGACCCTAGTCTCAAAATAAAAAATGAAACCACTTCTGACTGGTGTCTGCATGTGGCGGGTGCCTGACTCTCCTCCCTCACTTATAATGAGAGCCTCTTTGCTAACCCATAAGGAGAATGAAGTTTCTGCCAAACTTTGGCCCCTAACTCCTCTAAAACAGTAGTGTAAACCCAACCCCATGCTTGTTAAGATATTTTCACCCTACCATAATTACCACATCTCTGCTGAGGTTGCAAAATGAGGGTATCTGGCTGGACCCAGGGACCAATGAGGGAGGGGAATAACGCTGGACAGAGCCAGGTGTTCAGGGAGGCCGGGGCTGGGGGGTAGGGGCCCTGCTTCATTTGGCAACACCTCTGAAGGATGACAGGGCTTCAACAGAGGGGAGAAGGGTGGCATTGAAAGCAAAGAGCAAGACGTAAGTGAAGCCTGGAGGTACAGACCCCTGCAAGTGTACCATGAGGGGCACTGGAGAAGTGGGGGCTCAGGGAAGAGAGGCTGGAACAGGGCTCAAAGGACCTTGAAGGCCAGGCCTGTCAGGGCCCATCACCTCCTCAGGCTGCAGAGGTCAGTGCAAGCCACAGCAATGGGGTCTTGAGACCTCAGCACTCCTGCCCACAAGACCCCAGCACTCCTGCCCATCCTCTTCCGGCACCCCCAGGATCATTCGGAGAAGCCTGTTTCCAGATGCCTGTGATTTATTTCCAAAGGAGAGCTGCAGCACATAGGAAAATACACATGGTTTTTCAGTCTACATTTTTACAGAGAAAATAGATTTTGTCGTTGGCTTTCTCAGCGCCATCATCCTGTTCTGTGAGGCTCCAGGATGGATGGCCTGTCTCCAAGATCCCGCTTTCAAAGCAGCAGCTTGGCCAAGGCCTCTGGGGTGGGAGTGAGGAGCAGTGACCCCCGTGGGGGCAGGGGGAGCACATGAGCAGCACTCACTGCAAAGCTAAGGCAAACAGAGCTGGTGGGAGATGCCTCCCTCACCCCAAGGACATGGCTTGCTGAGGCCCAGGACACAGACCAGGTGGGGTGGGGATGGGGGCTGTGGTCCAGCCTGGAGCAGCAGCAGGACTGCAAGTGTGCATGTGGGTATGGGGTGAAGTGGGGGCATGCTGAAGAGGCGGTCTGTATGGGGATAGAGGGGCTTTAGCTTGCATATTCCCCCTGTCCCAGGACAGCTCCCAGACTGTGGTCCCCAATCCTATACTTGGCCCCTTACATAAGGTCTAATTAAGGTGGGGGGCCCTGCTCAAGTCCTTTATTCCGCCTTACCCCCATCAGTGCAAAACGTTCTTAGGGCCAAGCCCTGAGTCCCCTGCACCCTGACTGGGGCTGCAGGGAAGGGAGGAAAGGAAGGTGCTAGCTGGGGGCCTCCCCTAGCACAGGAAATTCCTTGCACATCTCTCGAACAATCATGCGGTCCATCTGGCACTGGGGCGAGGCCTCCTCCTCAGCCAGGATGCGTCGCAATGTGGCCTGTAGGTCGGGCAGCCGGTGGCGGTGCTGTAGGTAGGGCGTGGAGCGGACTACGGCATGCATCAGGGAGAGGTACTCCATGCGCAGCTGTGGGAAGAGGAGGCCAGCTCAGGGACCCCAGGGAGGCACTGCAGCTGCCACCAGACAGGGATAGGCCACTACCACCCATGGACCCGAGGGCTGTGGATCAGCTCATGCCACTTGGACATCAGAGCTGCAACCTCAGCACCCAGAGGGTACCTGGCACAGAACTGGTCTTCAATAGCTGTTGATTAAATCAGTGCATGAATGGATTAGCCCAGCCACAGACAGTCCCCAAATGTGGCCTGCCCATCTGTCTGTCTGTCAGAGGCCCTCTACTTCTTACCCTGTCCTCTCTCACCCTGAAAGATCTTGTTCATACCCACAGCTTCAAATAGTGACCCACCCTCATACCTCTGGCTAGAGCTCTCCTGTGAGTTCAAGGTGAGACTGTCCAACTGCCTGTCATCGCCTGCATGTCTCAAACCTGCGTATTTGCACTGTCAAACTCATGACCTGCACCACCCTCCCAAAGCTGAGGGCTTTCTCATGCTCTTTATCTCCGTGAAGAATGCTGCTGTCAATGCAAAAGCACAGGCCTGAAGTGCGGGTGTCCACTGATTCTTCTCTCCCTTACGATTCACATCCAAGCCATCTCCAACACATGGCCTCACCTTCCACACGTGTCCTGAAACCACTCCCAACACCCCCTCCCCCAACCCTTACTTGCAGCACCTCTGGCTGAAGTTGTCCCAACAGCCCCTGTGACTCAACAGCTGAGCTCTTCCTCATCCTTGATGAGGCCCCCAAACCACTGACCTGACCCCAGCACTTTTTCTTTGTCTCTCATTTCTCTCTTTACCTAGAAGAATCAATATCCAAACCACCTTTAGGCAGCATCAGCCTGCTAAGTCCCAGCCCTGGCCATCACAGGCCAGTATCTAGGCAGTAGACAAGTACAGAGCTGCGTATAGGTCTGAACTTCATTCCCCACCGCAAGCCTTGGATGGACACGTAGCACCGCAGGGACTCCCACTGCTGCTGTCTGCTGTGTCCGCTATCCCTTACAGCGCCATTGCCCACCTCCTCTCTGTCTGCCAAAGCCTGGTCAGCTAGGCTGGTGCTCCATGGGGAAAATAGAAGCAATCTTTCAGAAACCTGCCTGCCTTGCTCAGCACCCACATCCCACCTGTTCCTGCCTGAATGAACTGCCTGGCTCCTGTCCGGGTGGCCTGGAGCCTCCCCTGCGGCCTCGCCTACTGTACTCCTGCAGTGGCTCTGTCCTTAACACACCATCCACTTCTCTGTGCTTCCTAGACCATTCCCTCTGGCTCAGCACGGGCCCCAGTATCTCCCGCCTTTAAAACGCTCTCCCTGACCCATCGTCTCACTCCAGCGACTCCCCATTTTTCTGCTCCTGTTCCTAGAAAATTCCCGAGCATTGTCTTCGTTTACTGCTTCCAACTCCCCCCTCATTTCCACTCTCCAATAATTTCAAATTCTCTCAAACTCTCCATTTTCTGCCTGTCCATCCATCCCACTCCCTAGGCAATCGTACCGTCACAGGCTCCAACACATCTCTGCGCAGACAGCTCCAAAACATCTCTCTAGTGCCCACTCGCCCCCACTGCCTCCCTGATGCCGCCGGTACTTGGCTGACTAGCAGATATCACCTCAACCTCGACACATTCAAAACACATCTCTATTTTTTTTCCCAAGAAGTTCTTCTCCTGGCCATCCCCACATCATTGATCAGCACTTCAGCCACCTTGTCGCTCAAGATAAATCCAGCAGCAAGCCCTGCCAGACCCACTTCCAGCACACTCCGAGGATGGCTTCTTTTCACCACTGTGCAGCCTCTCCCCGCCCCACCTGTGCCACCTGGCCCTCTGAGGTTGCTTCCTCGCTGGCCAGCTTCCACTCTGCTTGCACAGTCTCAGTTCCACCTGGGATGCTCATCAGAGCACTGCCCCCTCCTCGAAGGGATTGAAACCTCCTGCTGTAGCCTCCAAGGCTTCGTACAAACTCCACCCCCTTTCCCCATCTTCCACCACTCCCTCCACTCCAGCTTTCTCCAGACACCCGCCTCCACATCACCTCACGGCTGGCTCTTGGAGCACCTGCCGTGGTTTCTCAATGGCCTCCTACACTTAACTGGCTCCAGCAGTGGCCCTGTCCCCTCATCTCCACTCAGTGTCATGTCAATCCCATTTTGTTTCAGCTTCCACACAGTGACCACCCCTGTTGCAGCCACCTCCAGGCACCTTGTCTCCAGGGGACAGGTCCGCGATGTGCCGCACAGTGATGTCAATGAGTGCCATCATGTCTGTGTGGTAGAAGATGGCAGCTGTGGTGGGGCTGCCGAACACGTCCTGCAGGAACTTGAGGATAGAGTGTGGCGGCTGTGGCTCATGTTTGAAGATGCGCACAGGGTCATCTAGGAGGCAGGGGTCACGGGTCAGGGCAGTCCTTGTAGAGGTCCCAGAGTCACCCCAGGGGGTTACAGGAGTCATTGCAGGGGGTCATGGAGTCACAGGGCATCGAAGCGGTACCCGCGCAGATTCCTGTGCCCTCACCCCCTCTGTTCAGGAGCAACAGTAGCTTCTCAGAGAAGATCTTGACATTGGTATGTTTGCTCAGGGCGGCCATGATGACATTCTGGTCAGGGGCTGAGAAAGGACACGGGTGTAGACAAGGTGTTGAGCCTGCAGAGCCCCCTGTTTGGTCAGCCACCTCCCGGCCGGGCCCCACCCCACCTGGCAGGTGCAGGTTGAGAGCCAGAAGCAGGTTTACACAGAGGTCCGGCAGCTGCTCTGTGGTGTCCAAGGGCAGCCCATCCTCAACGATGCTCAGCAGGAACTGGGCGAAGGGTGTGCCCAGGTGTTCTGGGAGAGGGGCACACAGAAGTCTGTAGCCCTGTCCCCTCCCTGCAATATCACTCGGCTTTCTTGGCTTTCTGTGAGCCTTGGGGACACCCGATCCCTGACAGGCTGTGTAGTCAGCAGGTCCCCAGGCCACGGGCCCTGGCTCCAGGACCTGTGGTCTGCTGGGCCATGAGATGCATTCTTACCGTAGTGTGCGTAGGGCACTGCCTCCCCCATGGAGAAGACCATGGCCAGGACAAGGGCAGAGTAACAGAGTTTCTGGTGGTCTGAGGGGACAAGGCAGGCAGTCAGAGCCCCTAAAGATAACAGGAAACCCTGGCAGATGGCGGGAACCCCCTCCAGATGGCAGGAATCTCCACCACCTGGCTCCCCTCGGCCTCACCCTGTGTGTCCGTCTGCATGTCCCGTGCCAGCTCTACCGGCAGCACAGATGACACAAGTGTGGAGATGATGGCTGCATCCAGGCTGCACATGGCACCAAAGCACTTGAGGAGCAGCAGCCGCAGCGATGCTCGGTGCTCCTGGCAGGGGACCCTGTGTGCTCAGTGCCCGGAATCCCCACCTCTACCCCATCCCTCTGTGCCCCCTCCCCTCTGTCTTGCACACACCATTTGGTAATAGGCCACCAAGGCCAGGACAGACTCGAACTCATTTCTCTTGCACATTTTCTTGCAAACTTCAGGGTCTGCATCAGTCTGTAGGGAGGAAGAAATGTGAGAGTCACCCATGTGAGCCGAGCTGTGTGGCCACATGGGAGAGAGGTGAGTGCATGTGTGCAGAGGAGACTCCTAAGCATCGAGGGGGGAAGGTGTAAGGTGGGGTACACTGTTCTACACATTAGGGGATGCATATGGGCCCCTCACCACGCACCAGAATATGCAGCAGCTCCTCCAGGTAGCAGCGGATGACACCCTCATCCTCATACAGGGCCCAGCTGCGCTGCTGGGCATCGTCCTTGTGCTGAGCCAGGTCTGCAAAGATCACCTCCAGCCTCTGTTGGTCATGGCAGACCTGCCCTGAGGGCAGGGCTGTGCTCAGGTCCTGGGGCGAGAGGCGAGGCACAGCTCAGCACACTCTCTGCCCTCATCATCTCCAGGAAGTCCCCAAGCCTGGAGAGTCCCACTCAAGTCCTACATGGCCCACACAGGGTAGAGGACTCAACCCCAGTCTTGATGACCTCCTGGGACAGGATTCTGCATGACACATGTCTGTGGGGGCTTTTCTAACAACTTTCCTATCATCCTAGATCTGGATAAACTGCCCCATGAAGAGGAACATGAACTCTGTCACTGCCTGAATGTGATTCTGAGACCTTACTCTCCCATTCCACACAAAGTAGCTGCAGGCCTGTCATCTACCCATCTCCCACATTTTCTTCAAACCCTGCTGACCAGGCCCTGGCTGCCATGTTCAGCACACACAAGCCCATTAACCCACTGTCATCCCCCAACACCCCACCAGAATTGTAAGAGGGACCATGGAGCCCTAGGGAGGGACCTTTGGCCAATCTGGTCCCCATCGTGTAGACAGGCTCACTGTCCTCCCAATCCTGCTCCTGACCAGTGCTGCCCCAACCTTGGCAAAGGACCCCACCCATCCCATGATGCCTACACACCTCACTCCCTCTTATCCAGGTCAGCCTTTAGGCCTCCATCATAGCTCTCCAAGCACCCATGCCTCTCCACTACCAAGGCCAGTAGGGCACTTCCCTTACCCATGCCCTGTGTCTATTCCTTCTCTGCAGCCAGACAGAACTCTTGGCCACCCACATCTGGTCTCATCCATTACCTACCCCAGGTCTTACCTCCTCCCACACCACCTGCCCTCGCTCCCTGTATTCCAGCCATGCTGGCCTTGCTCTGCTTCACCCCAGGAGCCAAGCTCAGCCCTGCCTCACTGTCCTTGTCCAGGCTGTGCCTCTGCCTGGAATGCTATTCCTCCCTTCCTCCTGCAGCGATCAGCTCAAATGTCCCCAGCACCCGGCACAATGAAAGCCCAGAGTTCGACAAATACCTGTCACGTACAGACTGGACAAGTGTGTGAGGATGGGAACAGGGTGGGGTTAGCAGGGTGGCCTGAGGGTAGGGAGGCTCCTGGCTGTGCTGCCCACCTCACCTTGCCCTCCACCAGTGAGAGGAGGACCTGCTCCATGATAGGTGCACTGGCTGGCACGGAGGCCTGGATGTGACCCACCACGATGCCAATGGCCACACGGCATAATTCATGGCTCAGGCCAGTGTTTCTCCGCACAAGCTCCATCAGCTCTGCCCCAATGGTCCTTGGCACAGCTGTCTCAGCCACTGCCTTCTCCTCTGTTGTCCCCAAGCTCAGTGTATCCAGGGCCTCTAGGTCATCAGGGGCTGAGGTTGTGCCAATTGCCACTTCCTCTGCAGGGGGTTCAGGAGCTGGTTCCTTGGAGGGAGGGGTCTGGGCTTGGGACACAGTGGTGTGGGTGCTCCGGCGGGGCACAGGTGGGGGTGTGGGTGAGCAGCTGGAGCCCAGCTCAGATGGGCTGGAGTTGGTATAGAGTGTGTCCAGGGAGGTGCTGTTGACTGAGGAGCTGCTGGACATGGAACTACCCCCAGAAGGCATGGTGTTGCGGCCACCTGTGAGCAAAGAGTGGATGCTGTGCTGGGGCAGCCTCTGGAAGACCCTACCCCTCCCAGCCCAGGGCCCCTGTCCCCCAATACAGGGCCCAGTTCCTCTGCTAGGCTCTGTCTCCCACTACACCCAGAGCCCCCAATTGCCCCAACATGGGGGCCCTGTCTTCTCCCCAAGCCTAGAGCCCCCATTTCCCTGATACGGGCAGGGCAACCATTCCAATCACAGGGCACCCTCACCTCAATTCCCTCAACCCTGCCTTCTTACCGCTCCCCGAGGCCACCAGGGCCTCTCGGTCTCTGCGTTTCACAGGTGGGGGAGGTGTGGCAGGTGCTGCCCGGCGAGGCTGTGGTGGGATCTGGGAAGACAGAAGTAGGACCTGGGGATCTGGGAGGATAGGCTGCCACCCCATATGGACTCCTTGAACCTCTGGATGAAGGTTTTTTTTTTTGGAGTCAGGGTCTCCCTCTGTCGCCTAGGCTAGAGTGCAGTAGAGTCATCATAGCCACTGCAACCTCAGACTCCTGGGCTCAAGTGATTCTCCTGCTTCAGCCTCCCAAGTAGCTGGAACTACAATTATGCACCACTACACCCAGCTAATTTTTCTATTTTTTGTAGAGACAGGGTCTCGCTATATTGCTCAGAATGGTCTTAAACTCCTGGGCTCAATGAATCCTCTTGCCTCGGTTTTCCAAAGTGCTAGGACTATAGGTGTGAGCCCCAGTGCCTGCCCTGGATGAAGCCTTTAAGCCCTACCTATCTCCCTTCTCCAGGATGCCCTCACCACGTACCTGGTAGAGGCCTCCATCTGCACCAAGATGCTCAGAACTGGGTAGGCTGTGTTGCCGCTCGAACCCAGCTCGACACACTCCATTGGGCTGCCTGGCAGCAGCAGCATCCAGATAGTGGTCACTGGTGGATGGGGTCATTGCTCCAGCAGCACTGGAGGCTGAGGGGCCTCTGCGAGACAGGGTCTCTTTCCGGTGGTGGATTAACTTCCTGATGGAGGGACAGGGAAACCATTGGGAGGTGTACTTCACAGCTCCCAATGTCCTCATATGCTCCCTGTGGGATGTTGGGACCCCACAGCCCCACAGACCCCTCACATCCCCATCTCCCCCATCCGCTCCCCCATCTCTAGCACTCACTGAAGGACCCCACTCCACCCACCTCCCACTGCACTTACTGGAGAACTCCGCGCTGTTCCAGGCTGTACTTGCCACCATCCTGCATAGCTGTGTTGTGCACAGCCTCGATGGCCCGGTCAATGGCCTGGAGGACATCCTGTTCCAGGCCCTGAAGAGGGGGAGGGGGCAGAGTTAGACCTGGGGGCCAAGTGGAGGTGCTCAGCCCAGATCTAGCCCAGCCCAGATGGAACCGAGGGCAAAGGACTACTACAACTGAAGCCTGGAATGCTAGACACGAGCACAGAAAGTTGAACTAGAATACGGAATGGGGTTCTCAAGCTGTGTCATTCAGGGAGCTAAGGCACAGGGTGGCCCCCATGCTGCCACTTTACATATTGAGACCCCACTCAGGATTTTACCCCACAGGGAGGCTCTTGGCTAAGATGTTTCTGAAAGCCAGGGGACAAAAGCAAAACAAAGCCAAGGGACCCCCAGTTTGTGGCCAGAAGCACACACTTAGTCTATCCCTAGTCTTGGCTCAAAGCCCAGGTTGACATGCCAAGCAGGACGCCTCCAGTGTCTGGAATCCTTAATAAATCACTCTGGATCTTGCTGTTCCTTCACAAAACCAAGGTCATACTCCAGAACAGCCCTGTCCTCTACAGACCCTGGGAGCCAAAAATGGGCCAAAGGGACCTCCCCTCCCCATCCCTGCTGCCAGCCCTCATGCCTTCAAGGTGTCTCAGTAAGCTCCCAGACCTGCCCTGGGAAGCAGTTCTAAGTTTTAAGGACAGACAAGAGAGAGGGGCCTGGCCCCTACTTCAGGGTCTGGGTGCCATGCCCAGCAACCCAGGGTCCAGTTTACCTGCCTGTCTGGCATGGGATGGGGGTGTGGGGTAGCAGCTATGGGACGAGCCACGCCACCCCTCCCCTGGCACACATGGTCCATCAGGTGACACAGGAGCCTCAGAGCTGAGGTGAACTCACTCCAGAGTGAGTTTGAGAGGGACACAGAGGTGGGCACAGAGGTCAGCAAAGCCCTCCAGGTGGTATGGGGTGTGCCAGAGTGCAGGGAGACAGAAACAGAGAGGAAGATAGAAAGAGAACCACACACACACACACACACACACACACACACACACATACACACACAGTAAGAAAGACATGGAGAGAGAGAGGAGCTCAGAGAGGAATGGGGAGGCAGGTAGAGGGAGACAACGTAGAGAGAAACCGAAAGCCTCAGCCTCAGAGTGGGAGAGAGTCGGAAGAAGAAAGAAAACACACACAGGTGGAGACTCGGAATGACACAGACAGAGATACGCAGTCAGGGAAACCGAGTGAGATATGCAAAAAGAAACTGAGAGACAGTGACACAGAAGACGGTAGCCTCTCTGGCCTCCCCAAACACCCTGCTCCACTGGTCCTGGCCGGGGCAGGGGACTCAGGCCTGTGACCTACGCCCAGTAGGGGAAGAGATAGGACTTTCCCCAGGCCTTCAATGAGACCCCATTCCCAAAGAGGCTGGGTCTGACGCATCACTCCAGGCCCAGCAGCCTGGTGTCCAGGGACCCCACTCTTACCCCAGGCACTCCTAGATGGAATCAGGCTGAGAGTCAGTGAGGAAGCCCCTAGGGCCCAGGGCCCATTCCCTTTGCTAAGACCAGATGACATGTCCAAATTTATCCTGTTATTTCTGTCCTGAACCAGGCTGGAACAAGATGTTTCTAAAAGCTGGGGACTAGGATGGGGTGGGGGTGTCAGGCACAGGCCAGGCAGCTCTGGGCCCTCCTTCCTGCTGTGATCAGAATAGATCAGCTGGAGACACCACGCCCAGCTCCTGCAGCAGGGCTACTCTCAGAGAAACAGGGACTGGGACTATAGCCTTCTCTAGAAGGAAATGGGGTCATGGTCAGACCAGGGGAAGCCATGAGGAGGACTAACTTCCTCACAATGGAAGCAGCCCCCACTCCAGGCTCAGGACAAGGAGGGATGGAGCTCCCCCACTTTCAAAGGAAATAAGAGGAAGGAAGTCTGAAAAGTCAGGACCTGAGGCCTGGGGAGTAGAGTGAGCAGTGCCAGGGAGTGTCAGCAGGAGCTGGGGTCCTTGGTTCAAATAGGGTTGGGGGAGTCTTCAGAAGACCTTAGAGGGTGGATGAGTACAGGACAGTGAATGACACTAAGGTCCCAGGGCTTGGGTGTCACCTAGGGATGGGGGTATTTATGGCTGCAGAGTCCAAGTGGGGGGTTGAGGACCTGGAGGATGTTTGGGGAAACAGGTGGTGTCCAAGGTGGCCCAGGTCTCAGTGGTGGAGGCGGTGGCTCCAACTGGGGGCCTGAGGGAGAGGCAAGAATGTGGAATGTTAGGGATCTAGAGAAGTGGCATGTTAAGGGGTCTCAAGGATTTGGGTGACTGGCCAGAATTTAGGGCTGGAGCCTCAGGGTGCTCTTAAATTCTATTGAGATGGAGGTTTTAATACTGAACAGTCTGGGGTCCCAAGGAGTCCTAGTTCCAGAGTTAGTCCTTTGGTAGATCTGGGTAGGCTGTCAAGGGCATGGTCTTTTTTGCGGGATGCTGGCTCTTGGGGTCTCAGTCCCTATGGGCCTAGGGTCTCAGGGTCAGGTTCTCAAACTCCCTGCCTGCTAGAGGTCCCGGCCTCGGGTCCCGGGGAGTCTGGGGTCCTTAAGCTAGTTCTCCCGGCTTGTGAAGGGGTCCACTGCCAGGGGCCGCGGAGGCCGGGCCGAGAGGGACACACTCACCTGCAGGCGGCGCAGGTAGGCGGGCGGCACGTAGCCGGTCTCACCACTGCGCGCCCGCGCCGCCAGCCACCAATGCGCGCTGCTGCGCTCCAGCACCAGGAAGGTCTCGCCCGCGGCGAACGCCAGCGCGTTGGGCTCCGCCGAGCGGAACGCGTACAGCGCGCGGTACATGGGGCCGGGCCGGGCAGGTGCAAGGGATGCGGCAGGGGGCTGCGGAGCCAGAACGCCAGGCCGGGAACTCCGCGCAGCGCTCGCCCCGCCCCGTGACACACCACGCGTGCGCACGCACGCCCGCTGAAGCCCCGCCCCGGAGTATGTCGGCCCACGCATGGAGCGCTCTGCGCACCCACACAGCCCTGAGAGACACGGCGGGCGGGCCTGCAGGGCCAGCCGCCCCCTCTGGCCCGGAACTCTGCGACTCTGGGCTCCCTTACCCCAGCCTCGGCTTTCCCCGCCCGGCCCTTTCCTCGCTCAAGTTTGAGAGCTGCGGCCTGTCCTACCTCCCCGGGAACGCGCGCTCCGGTCGTAGCCCGTGCGCCCCCGACGCCCCCGACGAGTGGGTTCCGGCCTACTAACAATAAGGACGGCGACCCGGGATGCCGGTCTCATTGTTGGATCCCGCTGATCCAACACTTGGAAGCCCCAACAGAGGCCAGGTCTCCTTGGCGTGTGTAGGTTTCAGGACACCTCTTCGTTAAGTCCCTGCCCCGGTACTGTGTCGGTGGTAGCCAATGTGGAGCAAGCGTGTGTGTGATGGGGCAGGGGCAGGGGCAGGGGAGGAGGGTGGTGCAGTAAGAACAGAAACCAGGCCGGGCTATTCCTTGTCCAGAGTACTCCTGTATTTGCTCCCCACCCCCACTCCTCCCTCTTCAGCCTTGGCTTCTTTTCTGTTAATTCCTGTGTGTCTTGGGTCTTTGCATATTCTGTTCCCTTTATCTGGGACAGTCTTCCCCTCACTCTCTCACAGCATAACGTTGTCAAACTCCCACCCCTATCAATTGCTATCATCTTGCTCTGTTTTATTGTCTTTATAGGACTTTAAACTCTAGATTATTTCCAGCGTCCCTTCTGAGAGCCTACAGGAGGGCTGGCAGAGGGTAGGGAATAAGTTACCAAGTGGCCTTAAATATATGTTTGACTCACCCGACTTTCCAGTCAGCCCAGACCTCCAGGTTTTGACATCCTTGTAGTATGAGTGCCTGTGGAACCCAGTGAAGAGGCTCTGGGGGAGAGGATGGCGGGGGTGCTGGTCCAGCCACACACTCTCCTCAGGAAGCCTGAACCCAGGAAGTAGGGGTATGGGCACAACTAGGCCAGTGTATGTAGTTGACCTATGTTTTTAGGCAGAGTACATAGGCCTCAGCGGGCCTTGGGGAGGAGGCAGGTACCAGGAGGTTCAGATGAGTGGTAAAACTGCTATAATCTGACATCCAGACTCTGCCTTCTCTGTACCAGGTCTGGCTCTGCAGTTCAAGACCTCTCTTAGACTTTCTTCCCTCCCGAAAGACCTCCTGGCACACAGCAGTAATAGCTCTCAGGGGATGTGTTGGCTGGGGACTCCATGAAGGATGAGTATAATTGTAGTGTGGCCCAGGGCCAGCTAGGAGTGGTGACAGGTGGTGTTCTGAGGTGTCTAAGAGGACTGCCCTACCAGAACATTCCTTATTGAGCCCTCTACCACCTGGGCACCTTTACCACAGAGCCCCGGGCTGCCAATGGACCTGAGCCTAGCAGCTACTTGAGACCTAGTATTGGCCCCAGGATATCTGACATCATGACGTCCAGCGAACTAGCTGCTGCTGGCGCACAAGAGGGATCAAAAGCTGGACCCAAAGTTTGGAGCACCTGCAGCCCAACTTTGGCTTAGGCTGCACAGGGCCATAGAAAGACCTTAGCCAGTACAGACCCCAGACGACCAGGCTAAGGTACATGTGTGTGTCGGGGGGTCCTTTTTGGGTGATCTAAGGGTGCTAGGTTGGGGGACTGAGGACCAAGCTAAGACGCTATGGTGATTTTAGGATTGATCCAGGGGGTGGGAGCAGTGGCCAGGAGAATATTGCTGAGCCAGGGAGGAGGTCACAGCATGTGGTGAAGCTTCTGTGGGTTGGGAGAGGGGCTGCCTGCCCCTGGAAAGAATGACATCAGCACTGTGTACAATAAACAAAAAGATTTGTATTAGAACATACACACTCAGGGAAGAAAGAGGTATTTGCATCATCAAACGTGGAATGTTGAAGAAATAGTTAAAATAAATAAAGACTCCAAGCGCAGCTGGGGCTGGCTCAGGCTGGGGCTCACACAGGCCACTACACATCAGCTCCAGGCTGCAGGAGCCACCACCTGGCCATACTGGCCTCTTCCCCGACGCAGCACAGCTGCGCCTGGGACACATGGAGAGTCTCTCAGGTACTGGAGCAGCCAGCAAGCTCATTCCCCACTCTCCTCACTTATCTCTGTGACAATGTCTATCAGGCTCTGAAGCCCAAAGATATAGCCAGCATCCTGGCCCTCGTGCACCACGGTATCCTCGCCATACAGCCTGCAGGTGGTGTGTGCAAAGTCGATCATGCGCACATCTACTGAGCTGGCGCCAACGGGCTTGTAGGCATAGGCACCAGCAGACTCATCCGCTGACTCCTCTGACAGGTCCTCCAGGTCCTCAGCATCTGAGTCCAGGGCCACTTCGGGCCGCTCCTTGCCATCATAGATGACCAGCAGGGAGCTTGAGTAGAAGCGGTAGGACTCCTGTCGCTCTAACACTGCCTTCAGCTCAGCCAGCTTCTTGAGCACAGGGCTTAGGAGTTCACGGCGCAGGTACCGCCCATTGTGGAAAAACTGGAAAAGTGCCTCCTTAAAGCCCTGCACCGACAGCTTCCGCCCATGGTACTTGTTCATGAACATTAGCTGTCCACTGCCTGCCTGGTACACCTGTGGGAGAGAGACCAGCAAGTCAGGAGCTAAGGGCCATCTCAAAGCCTCGACCCAGGGGATGGTACAATGTGACAGACTAGATCAGATCCTTTAACTTACCAAGTACACCAGTCATAAACGAGCTGCTGTCCTCTGTTCTGCCCCTACCTGGGATGCAGCCATCTAGCCTGGGTTTGGTCACTGTGCCCCAGCCCCCTGCTCAGCATCTGGGTCAGTGAAGAGGGCCTAACCCTCTTGCCTTCCTCCCTACTCCTGTCCACAGTCTCTGAACTCAGCCACCCAGGCTAACCTCAGAGGGGATTGCATGCATGCCGTCTTTGTAACCAGAAAGCAACAGACTCATGTAGGGTCAAACCTGGAATCTTTTGAGCAAATAAAACTGTGCCAAGGCAGGGAAGTGCAGACAATGGATGCCCTAGCCAGCCCTTGCCAAGTACTAGAACACTTCTCACCTGCATACCACATACACGCACACCAATGACTGCAGATGTGCTCTGCTGACATTTTCGGATCTGGTTGGCTGCCTTCTCCTCTGAAGCATCGTCACCATGTTGACGTGTGCCCATCTTGAGGTCAAGGACACAAGGCACCTCATAGCGGGAAGTCAGGTTCTCCAATAAGATAAATTCTGAGTGGTTAAGGACAATACTCCAGAGAAGTGGTGCTACTGCATGGGGCCTTGGCACTCCCAGGGCACAGTGCCTGGATATAGTGACCCAGAGAAGCCGAAGTTCACAGAAACTCCATTAGTCCCGCCCATCTCTCCTACAGGGAGCTCAGGGCTGACTACAAAGCTAAGTGGCACCTTTACTTCTTGTCAGGGAACTGACATGACAGGAGCCTACATTTGGATTCAACACAGGCCTAGGCTCTCCCAATGTAGGAGACACACACACCATTTCTTGAACTCAGCTAGGTGTAGGACCAGTGTCCAAGAACAGAAAGTCATCAATTACAAACTGAACATCAAGTAAGTTCAGTAAATCCTATAGCCTTAAATGTGAATTGGAAATATCAGTATAACTCATGAAAATACCTTTTTCTTTAAAATAGATGTCTATTGGCCGGGTGCAGTGGCTCATGCCTGTAATTCCAGTGGCTCCTGAGGCAGGAGGACTACCTGAGACCAGGAGTTCAAGACCAGCCCGAGCAATATATCAAGACCCTGTCCCTACAAAAAAATTTTAAATTAGCCAGGTGTGGTAGTGCACACCTGTAGTGTCAGCTAGTCAGGAGGCTGAGGTGGGAGGATCATTTAAGCCCAGTTGTTCAAGGTTGCAACGAGCTTTGATTGTGCCACTGCATTCCAGCCGGGATGACGGAGTGAGACCCATTCTAAAAAATAAATAAATGTCTGTTTCCTAGCAGTGTGCACTGGAAAGGTCTGGAAACAATGACCATAAGTAATGAGAGCCCCTAATGAGCAGACTGTTCTGTTGTCTCATCACTTCCCATTAAAAGGAACCAGTGCTCCCCCGAGCAGGAATTGCTAAACTGCCCTGCAGCTCACTGTTGTACAGCCTGTAAGCTAGGTATAGTTTTTACATTTTTAAGAGATTAAAAAATATATATATATAATATTTTATGATGCATGAAGATTAAATGAAATTCAATTTCAATGATCATAAATAAAATTTTTAAACACAGCCACACTCGCTCATGTACGGTATCGTCTATGGCTGTTTTTATGCTACAATGGCAAATAGACTCTGGCCCACAAAACCTAAAATATTTACTACTTGGCCCTTTACCAAAAAGTTTTGCTGACCCCTGCCTTAGAGGAATGGTCGAGTTTACATCTGGGGAATCAAATGTACATGGCCTTGAACCATTTTTTCATACCAAAAAGCAAGATAACTATCACAGACTACCATGATTGGGTCAAAATGACTCAGGAGCCTATTTGAAAAGGTTTCCATGAGAATCAAACTTCTGACCATCTGAGCATCAGTAAGATAACAACTGCAATGGACTAAAATATCAAATATATTTAAATTCATGCATGCATAATAATGCTAAAAAACTCACTGGTCACCTTAGAGGATGTTAGGGAACCTACTCATTATTCTAAATATCTAGTAAATAAAGGAAAATAAACATTTAACCTGTTTTCCTATATAAACTATAACTCATGACAAGCACATAGTTGATGAGGAAAAGTTGCTCTTTACAGAAGAATTCCAGTTAATGACTGAAGACAGAATGAGAAAATTAGAAAATCACCTAATGAAAAAATGGATCAAAGACAATGATGACCCAAAAGAGAAAGATAAACACTGTGTTTCCCAATGGACATATACAGTATCATCTCTGAAGGATTCTTGCTAAACCTGGGTGACAGATACTTAGGGGTTCAATGTATTATTCTATTTTTAACATGTCTTCCCTAATACAAATTAAAAATAAATAAAAGGACGGACTCTGGTGCTTTCCTTATGCACGGCTCATGTGCCAGTCTGGTGAATGAGGACTGAAAAGAAAGTCTCCTCACCTACCCCCCAACCCCTCATAGCCCTTGGCAGATAAGCACTGTTTGGAGGCTTCTGAAGGAGTGTGAAAACAGGACTAGCGGCCGGGCACGGTGGCTCACGCCTGAAATCCTAGTACTCTGGGAGGCCGAGGTGGGCGGATCGTTTAAGCTCAGGGGTTCAAGACCAGCCTGAGCAAGAGCGAGACCCCGTCTCTACTAAAAATAGAAAGAAACTGGCCAAACAACTAAAAATAGAAAAAAATTAGCTGGGCATGGTGGCACGTGCCTGTAGTCCCAGCTACCTTGGAGGCTGAGGCAGGAGATTCCCTTGAGCCCAGGAGTTTGAGGTTGCTA
The DNA here is from genome assembly GCA_963575035.1 of Avahi laniger. Lineage (NCBI taxonomy): Eukaryota > Metazoa > Chordata > Mammalia > Primates > Indriidae > Avahi > Avahi laniger. The sequence continues at coordinate 9,967 of CAUYSK010055126.1, read as the reverse complement.
TGAGCTAGGCTGACACCACGGCACTGTAGCCCAGGCAAGAGAGTGAGACTCTGTCTCAAGAAAAAAAAACAAAATCAGGGACTAGGCCCTTGCCCTGTTCCTCTAGGTTACCCAGGCTAAAGCCCACCTGATGCAAGTTGCCCCCTTCATGAGGCACCCCTCACCTCCAGAGACCCAGTACCCCCTGTTCCCCACAAGCACACTCCCAGTCTAGTCCCTAGCCCCAAGGGAGGTGATATTTGCCCCCAGTTATCACACAGGGCGTCCTGGCACAACCTTAGTATAAAAAACCAAAGCTCTCTCTCAGAGCTCCAAGTATCTTCCTCACTTCCCATCCTCTTCCCCCAAGGCAGAGAGGCCCGGGAACAAAGGATACTGTACTGGTTCCGATGCTTTGCATTCTCCTTCATTCTCTGCAACTGTTGCTGGTGACACTTCATGCTCCAAGGGTTATAGTGTTTAAGCTGGGAACTTATATTACCCTTTTTCTCTACACTGTAGTACAAGACTTCAGACTTCTTTAGCCACTCAAATTCTTCTTCTAACTTATGGCTATAAAGAGACAAGGACCCAATAAATCAATTATGTCTTATCAAAATTCAGGGCCAAAGGGCAGGATAGAACTTTCTGGAGTAATGGAAAGTGGTATCTTGATGCAGTGGTGTTTCGGTGCATACATCTTCCAAAACTCACTGAAGACTTCTTATGGGTGCGTTTTATTCCAAGTATATTATACCTCAAGAAAGTTCATTTAAAAAAAGAAATTAAGGGGCCAGCCCACCACTGTTTTCTACAGCAAGGAGAGCCTAAGATGCAAGATCAGTCTCTGCTCCCTGGCCACTGCAGGTAGGCAGCCTTCACTGTCCTCCTCTAGTTAGTACCATCTCCTGGTCTCTGGTACATCCAGGTTGCCCTGACTCCAAATGCTGGAGACTGGAAAAATATGAACCGAAATTCTGAGAGAATAGGTTGACCTACTTAGCTACATTATACATACTTTAATTTATATAATTTATATTTTCATAAGCTTTGCCAAGGTGCAGGACTTGGAAGGCCCTATGTAGGTGGACCCTGGGGTTTTGGGGATGTCCAACATCAGTGATCACATTTTGTCCCCATCGGTGAGTAACCCAAGGTGAAAGGGTAGCTCCTGTCATGGTCACTGCTACATCCCCAGGACACAGGATAGGGCCTGGCACAGAGCAGTTGAGGAAAGAAAGAGTGAATCTTTTTTACAGCAGCCATTGCAGCTGTTTACCCAAAACAGCATAATCTACCCAGAGTCAATTAAAGAGAAGTTGGGAGTGTGGAGAACTGGCCACTGAGTGACAAGACACCTACTAAATCCATCATGAGTCCTTAGCTCCAGGGAACTGGGATGTAACCAAAACTCCCAACACCTCTCAGCAGTCTATACTCACCTCTTCATCTTCTCCTCTTTCCAGTGCTGGCGCACCCAGTCCTTGGAGGTCTTTTCTGTTTCTAGGATGTGATGTTTTTTGTTTGCCCACCTTAGGAGCTTACTTTTTGGTTCACAGTCTGAATTATCTACAATGTCCACAGTTCCATGGTCCCCTTTTAGTGGATATGCTATTAAACACAAGTTCCTGTCTTCATCTTCTTCAAAGCGCACAGATACTACACCTGGAAGAGGGGGGTAAGGAGCAGAAAGGACATTTAATTCCACAGGAAAATGTGTTCTAAATAACATGATTATAACATTTGTTTTTTTCTTACCCTGTTCCTTAGTCTCTATGTTGCCAGAGGCCCCAAACTCATCTGCAACTTAACAAATATCAAAACAGCTAGAAAAGATGACACCACACAAGACAAGCAATTAGGGAGCAACATGGCCGAGAGTCTTCCTCTCTAATGCACTCAACAAGAGCCAAAGAATTACAAGACACATTTTTCCATCATTGAAAATGTTTATTAATTTTTATGTTAACTCTTCTAATCCTGAGAGACTTAAAACATTGCTCTTTATATCTTGTGGGAAGTTGTAATGCCCTGAACAGAAACTCTTGACAGCCTCAAGGCTTGCTTTAAAGCAAAGCCTGAACACACGGTTTGCCTGAGGGTAAAAAGCATCCAAGGGTAAGGGAAGACTGGGTAAGCAGAGCAAAATAAAGGGGTAAACAAAACAAACCACACAGCACAACAGACACCCTAGCAAAGGCTTCCCACAGCACCCCCACATAGGTGGGCACCCCAAGCCTTTTGTCCTTCTGAAATGTTTTTATTCATCTTTACAGTCTCATGTCACAAAGGAACAAAATGAACACGAGGCAGATAGGGTTGGGCAAGGAGCACAGAAACATGGCGGCCTTGAAAGCAGCTCTCCCTCTCGAGTCTCTAGAACCTGCCATGTGTAATTAGACAGTCTTTGAGAAGGGGGCTGTCAGGTGGGAACGTTTCAGCAGGTGCCGACGAGCGCCTTACAAACGACTGGCTGAACACCTTTCCTCCCAGGCCTCTCTGCCCCAGGATCACTCAATCTGCTCAGTCCTTGCTGCCCGCCCGCTCGCTTGCTGGCTGCAGGGGAATGCGTGCTCAGAGAGAGATGACACTTCTGAGATGGCCCCCAGTTCTGGGCGCAGAGGAGCCGGGGTGGGGAATTCAGGGACCACACTTCCCTGTGGCCACGGGGTAAAGGACCAAGGGAAAAAAGGGGGAAGGGGTAGCCAGCTAACAAGGGGCCTTTGGCTTTGTCCTGGAAAAAACAACAGAGAAGGACCAAGTGAGGGCCCCCAACTCCCCCACCCCCACCATAACACACATGCATATTCAGAGTACAGAGAGAGGCACCCAGTACATTGTATCTTTAAAAACAATGTTTCAATAGTCCCAAAAGAACCTAAATTGTCCTAGAGTCTTTTATAATCAGGCAATGCACATTTAAAATTAATTTCTTTAATGGGTTCTTCTTTGATTTACGAAAGATTCCCCCCTCCCCAGGAAAGACCGCACCATGCTGGTGGCTGCTGACGGCCCCCCCAAAAAAATTATAAAAAGAGAGAAAGTCACCATATGTGAATCAAAGGGTTGCATTCACATAGCAACTTTGGGGACATTCCGTAACAGCAAAGGGCTTCAGCTAATCAGCACAGGCCTCCCACTCCTGCATTCCATCTGACTCAACCCTGCTCCCAGCCTACCTAATCACCCGGGCTTCTGGTTTCCTGGAGGACAAAAAGCAGGCAGCAAGTATTCTGCGTAAAGTCTTCCCCCACAGTCCCTCCATGGGGGACTATGGGTTACTGTGATCAAGAGATACCTGAACATAAAACACAACTACACTTCCACCAAAAATAAATTCAAATCCAACAAAACAAAACAAAAAAATCAAGCAATCTTACCAAGGCTTGAAAACTGAGGGTAAAGTGCTGGACGGAGGGCCAAGAGGAGGAGGAAGAGGAGGGAAAGCACAGAGTGGGAGGGGGCGAGGGCTCCAGGGATGGCTGCCAGGGCCTTCCGTGGCCAAGATCCCTTGTATCTCCTAGCCAGGCGCTGGAGAACCCTCCTGCTGCTGGGGGCTCACCTTTGTACTGGGGAGTAAATTTGCGCATCTCTGCTGGGAGGGTCTCGTAGAACTGATGTTCCCTCGGGACCAGGGGCTTGCACAGGGTTGTCTCATTGAAGCGGAGCACGCACGAGTGCCCTCCAACCTGGTGGACAAAGGGCTCCAGCAGGACACCCTTGGCGCGGGGCTCCATGTCCATGGCCCTGAAGGCTGGGCTCATCCTCCGGGAGCAGACAGCAGGGAGAAGGGGGCGGTGGCAGGGTCCAGTAGCCAGTGCGTCCTCTCTCTGTTGTCTGTCCCTGCGTCCAACTGGTCTCAGCTTCTTAGCTTGATCAGGCCAGGACTCTCTGCCGGAAGCAAACACAATGATAGCATGAGGGTTAGACGCCGCCTGGGAACCGCCTCAGAGGTGCTTGCCCCCTCCTCCAGCAGAAAGACAAACAGCCTGAGTTCACGTAGGGCTCCGCCCACCCCGGCCCTGCCTCCTCCCACAGAAAGACAAACACTCTGAGCTCACGGCGGGGGGGCCGGATGCAGACAGGCAGGGAATGAGATCCAGGGGCCCCTAACCGGCTAACAACCCCCACCTCCGCGTTGGAAAACCACTACAGCAGGCAAAACACGATGCTGAGACGAGGTGAAATCACAATTTCAAACCTAATATTCGGATTAAATCTTACCATTTTCTAATAAGATTGTCAAGTTTAAGGTGAATGATGCCCAAGTCTTTCCATTAATTATATCTTTACAAAATGCATTTAAATACAGGGAAAACCTGCTTACGCATAATCTAGTAAGATTTACTTGTCCAGGCTGGTGACATATATCGCCCCTGCCCAAAGCCAAAGACAAGCCCCATTAACCTTATTAGCAATGGAGCTTGGGCCCAGCTTTAATGATTAACGGCTGTATCTAAAAACAACTGATTGAGGCTGGCTAACTCCGTTTAAAAAGATACACAGTGTTCTAGGTCACCTACTATTTTTATCAGTTCTATCCTGATCGCCAAAAGCTGGGGCACACCTTTAAACCAAAGTTGCGCTTCAGGGGCAGTCAGGTTCCTCATCCCCTCCCAGGTCCAGGCCCTTAGAGCCTAGCCACACACTAGATGCATAATTAGCAAAGCACACCTGTGTATGCACCCTGTTAATCATTTCAGGGCACATCAAGCTAGTTCTCTGTTTTGTCCAATTTACAGACTACACAGTCTCTACTAGAACTACTTACAGGGCCAGGGCTTGAGCTACATTTCAGTATCTGTACAGCAATCTTACTGGGAACTCTTTCAGTTCCCATGACTCCAACTGAGATGGTGTAGTGAGGATGCATCTGCTGGAGATGTGTCCTCTAACCTCTAATGTGGGTAAAGCACCTATTATGTGCCAGGCTCTTTACAGGAACTTCTTATATTATTTGGCCCTCACGAAGTAGATACTACTGTCCATGTTGCAAACAACGAAGCCAATTAGGGGAGGTTAGGAAACTTACTCAGGGCCAGGGACAATAAGCCACAGCTCCCAAGTGAACGTGAGACTGTTGGATGCCCCCACACAGGTGTCTTTAGAGCCCACAGTCTCTGGCACTTCTGCTTTGGTGCAGCATTCCTACTATGCATATGGGTCATTTAGCTTTTCCCATGAGAGTGTTTTCACCACATATTATATTTTCTATTTACAAAGTAGCCTCTTTTAAAGAGTTTAAACTGGTGTAATCTCTTCCTTTCAGAGAGAATCTGTGGGCCCCAACTGGACTTAAGGAATAGGAATCAATAAGCTTTCCTATATGCAAAGAGCAGAGAACCTAAGGCCCTATGCCTGGCACTATCTTCGCATCACCATAAAAGCCTCCAGGAGGTCATGTACTGACAAGAGTCCAGAAACTCAACACAGGCAATGGTACTGTAAATATGAGTACATTTTAGCCATTCTAAATTTTTTTTTAAGAGACAGGGTCTTGCTCTGTTGCCTAGGCTGGAGTACAGTGGTGCAATCATAGCTCACCGCAGCCTCGAATGCCTGGACTCAAGCAATCCTCCTGCCTCAGCCTGCCAAATAGCTGGGACTACAGGCTCATGCCACAACCCCCAGCTAATTTTTCTTAATTTTTTTTTTTTGTAGAGGCAGGGTCTTGCTATGTTGCCCAGGCTGGTGGTGAATTCCTGGCTTCAACAGATCCTCCCTCCCAGCTCGGCCTCCCAAAGTGCTAGGATTACAGCCATGAGCTACTATGCCGGCTCCTGGTAACTGGTCATTCTATATTCTCTGCAGAAGATGGAGCTCTGAGATGCCTGGCCACACAAGCCCTTTCTCTAGGTCTATACAGACTGATTCACATTAATTAGTCTAGTGAAAAGACCTCTTGAGTAAGAGCAATAGCAAAGGAAAACTACTGATGCACAGTCAGCCTACACCTACCAGTACCAAAGCACAGCACCGATACCATAATTATTAAATTGTGAAAGCACAAGACGCTCTTCATGCGCTGGGCTTTAGAAACACAATCCAAAGCTTTCTTAAAGGTATAAAACTGCCTTTGCTATCAGAGCAATGCTAACAACAATGCAAATCCCTTTCCCATTCTGCTCAGGTTTCCTTAAATGTACTCAGTTCAGTTAAGTAGAAAAGTATCTCTCTCCATGTTATCTCTTACCCATCCTCACCTTTTTTTTTTGGGACAAGAGTTCTCTGGCTCTGTTGTCCAGATAGAGTGCCATGGCGTCAGCCCAGCTCACAGCAACCCCAAACTCCTGGGCTCAAGCTATTCTCTTGCCTCAGCCTCCCAAGTAGCTGGGACTACAGGCATGTGCCACCATGCCCAGCTGACTAATTTTTTCTATTTTTAGTAGAGAAGGGGTCTCACTCTTGCTCAGGCTGGTCTTGAACTTCTGAGCTCAAGCAATCCTCCCACCTAGGCCTCCCAGAGTGCTAGGATTACAGGCCTGAGGGCCACCTCGACCAAGGGGCCACCCATCCCCACCTCTGAGGAAAATTTTAAAAAAAACAAAAACAATCTGTGCCGGGCCTCAGGCATCGTGGCTCACACCTGTAATCCTAGCACTGTGGGAGGCAGAGGTGGGAGGATGCTTGAGGCCAGGTTGCAGACCAACCCGGCAACATAGTGAGACCCCATATCTACAAAAAAGAAAAAAAAATTAGCTGAGCTGAGGCAGGAGGATGGCTTGAGCCCAGGAGTTTGAGATTGCAGTAAGCTATGATATGATAATGCCACTACACTCTAGCCCAGGAAAAAGAGCAAGACCCTGTCTCAAAATAAATAAATAACTAAAATAAAATGAAACAGACAAAAACAGTCTTTCATGGCATCTCACTACGTGGCTCATGGCTGCAGCTGGAAGCCAAAAGGTCCAGCAAGGGTCTCTACCTCTTTCTCCCAGGTCACCAGAGTATTCATTAGCTGCTGGGCATGATGTGGCACCTTGCCACTCTCCTTCCTGCATCCAACTGTGGCAATCCATAGGATGCTGCTCCTGAGAGAATCATCATCATTTTCGGTACAAGGGTAGGAAAAATAAGGCTCATTCTTGTGTGAGCCAAGTCAATTAAGAGAAGAAACTCTAAAATGTGAGGCAGAATTAGGGAGACAACTGATTGGCATGTGGTGAGTACCAGTTCTGCCACCTTCTAGTACCAGTTCTGCCACTCAATTGCTTGGAGAAATTATGTATTGGAGAAAGATTTCAAGTCCCTGGCTCTCTGTGGATTCTAGTTTTCTGGATTGTAAAATGGAGAAGAGAGGCTTGGAGTAGATCTCTACGTTACAGGTTGTATAAGCAAATTAGTGAGCGATGACCAGTAGCTTTTTTCTTTTTTTTTAATAAAACAGAGTAAGGCCAGGCGTGGTGGCTCACATCTGTAATCCTAGCACTCTGGGAGGCTAAGGCAGGAGGATCACTTGAAGTCAGGAGTTTGAGGCTAGTCTGAGCAAGAGTGAGAACCCATCTCCACTAAAAAATAGAAAAATTACTCAGGTGTGGTGGTGCGCCTGTAGTCCCAGCTATTCAGGAGGCTGAGGCAAGATGATCGCTTGAGCCCAGAAGTTTGAGGTTACAGTGAGCTATGATGATGCCACTGCACTCTAGCTGGGGCAAAAGAGCCAGACTCCGTCTCAAAAACAAACAACAACAACAACAAACAGAGTAAAACAAAATGTCAGTGCATTCTACATAATAAATCAAGTCCTGTTTTGTGATCCTTTTTTCCAATTATGTTCCATCTCTCAATATGAACATCAGTATGGCTTCACTGTTCAACATATTTCTTACATTTGGAGTTGCTAGGAAGTAGAGTTGTGATGAGGCTACTGTACTCTAACCTGGCTTACAGTCCCTTACAGGCCCTATCTCTGCAAGAAAGTGAAGGATCAACTTCCCAAAGATTACACAGCAAATCCCCAAAGCAGTTGCTCTGTTTTATCTGTTACTCTTTGTTCAATGTGCACTTTGAACAGTGAGATCTCTTTTAAGGTTTTAAGATCGAAGGTCTAAGGCTCAGTTTCCCAGGAATCCTGGAGTATTAATGGTTACCATAAAGCTGATGCAATGTGTGGGCCATGTACCTAGAGAGAGAGGAAATAACCGCAAAATACTGGCTACAGATTTAGCATCTATTTTAGCTTTCCACATTGCCTCCCATTTGTCCATAATACTATGAACAGGTAAGGAACACAGAACATGATCCATCCTAGGATAGGATACAGCTTTCCCCCACACTCCATCCTCCTATCTATTAAATTGGTTTAAGGATTTGCTGGAAAAATACCTTAATAGCCTTAACTTTTTTTTTTTTTTAAAGAGGCAGAGTCTTACTCTGTCACCCAGGCTGGAGTGCAATGATGCAATCACAGCTCACTGTAACCTCAGCCTCCCAAGCAGCTTGGGACTACAGGTGTGCGCCACCACACCCAGTTGATTTTTTTTTTTTTTAATTTTTAAAGACAGGGACTCACTATGTCACCTAGGCTGGTCTCAAACTCCTAACCTCAGGGACCCTCCCACCTCCGCCTCCCACAGTGCGGGGATTACAGGAATGAGTCACCATACCAGGCCTAATATTCTTAACTTTTTAAGTATTGAAAATAAAACGGCTATGACTTATGAAAACCTGTGGGTTCTTGGTTCACTCATCCAGAATTTAGTTAATGAGGCTACAAATGGGATCCATGGGGCCACTTACTTTGCCTCAAGAAAAGCCCCAGGGTCAGAAAGTCACAGGGGATGGCATAAGAGACACTACCCTGATGGTGGAAAAACAACCCTCACTATTTGCACCTCACCCCCATGAGTCCCAGAGCCTCGGCCCAGCATCTGCCTAATACACATTCAAACATAACCCACAACTACACCCATCAGGGTCAGTCACTGAATACCTCATACATTGCTGGTAGGAATGTAAAAAGGTATAGCTACTTTGGAAAACAGTCTGGCAGTTTCTAACAAAGTTAAGCATAAGCCGGGCATGGTCACTCAAGCCTGTAATCCTAGCACTCTGGGAGGCTGAGGCAGGTGGATTGCTTGAGGTCAGGAGCTGGAGATTAGCCTGAGCAAGAGTGAGACTCCGCCTCACTAAAAATAGAAAAATTAGCCAGGCATGGTGGTGTATGCCTGTAGTCCCAGCTACTTGGGAGGCTGAGGCAGGAGGATCGCCTGAGCCCAGGAGTTTGAAGTTGTAATGAGGTGCGATGAGGCTACTGCACTCTAGCCCAGACGACAGAGCAAGACCCTGTCTTAAAAAAAAAAAAAGTTAAGCATATACTTATATAACAATCCCACTCTTATGTATTTAACTAAAAGAAATGAAAACACATGTCCACAGAAAGACATACACAAATGTTCATAGGACTACTATTCACCATAGCCAAAAGGTGGAAAAAACAATCCAAATTTCCATCCGGTGGGTCAGTTTATAAACTGTATATTCATACAGTGGATAATTACTCAGCAACTACAAAGGTATGTACTGATACATGCAACAACATAGATTAATCACAAAAGCATTATGCTAAGTGAAAAAAGCCAATCACAAAAGACTACATACTATATGATTCCATTTACATGAAATTCTCAAAAATAGGCAAAACTACAGTGGCAGAAAGCAAATGAGTAGTTGCCAAAGAGGCAGAAGTTGGGGAACAGGACTGACTGCCACGGGGCCCAAGAGGACTTTTAGGTGTAATGAAACTGTTCTATGTTGTGTCTGGGTCAGTGATTAGATGACTCTATAAATTTGCCAAAACTCCTCAAATATAGACTTAAAATTGGTGAGTCTTATGGTATATAAATAATACTTCAGGCCGGGCGCGGTGGCTCACGCCTGTAATCCTAGCTCTCTGGGAGGCCGAGGTGGGCGGATCGTTCTGAGCTCGGGAGTTCGAGACCAGCCTGAGCAAGAGCGAGACCTCATCTCTACCAAAAATAGAAAGAAATTA
>CAUYSK010055122.1:0-38350 GCA_963575035.1 Avahi laniger | reverse complement strand
TACTTTGCAATATTGTAAAAGCTATTTTCTTAGACTTTTATCTGTAAAAATATAATGTTCATAAAATAACAATAAAAGAAATTTAAGCAAACATCTACATATTGAAATTGACTAAAGTACTATTATCTTATGGTTTATATGATTTGCTAGAAACTATCACTATTCCTCTCTAGCCTATTCTCTTACATACTTAATTTATTACCAATAAATAGCACTATGAAATAATAAATTAAATAATAAAAGTTCAATTTGGTAAATGCATTATTTATAAAACCTATTTTTCCTGAAGTAAACCATTTCATGAATCAATTTAAAGAGACACATTAGGAATGAACAGTCAACTAACATGGATTGAAACTATGATAAAAGAAGTCAAACAGCTGCATTCTTTGGTAGGAAGACAAAAACCAAAAACATGAGGACTTTGTGTAATAATACTATTTACTGGTACAGGTAAGAAAATTAATCATTTATTTCATTTAAGAAAATAACTTGTAAAAAAGTTTCAATTGATATGTACTCTTCTTGACCACATTTCTCAGAATTCTCTGTTGTTAGCATAAATATATGAAAACTACCTCAAAACAGTCAGGGACAAGAGAGAACATCGATGAAAATCCCTGCCAGTTCTTTTTTATTTTATAGTATCAGAATTGAATTAGAGAAAATCCCTACAAGTTCTGAAGGATTGTTGAGTTTCATGAAGATTTATAAATGTGGTATATGGTACAATGTGGTTTATGAAAAGTAAAAGGGTCTTGCAAATATAGAAGTTCCAACAGTCATACTTGAAAAGGTTTCGAGAGGAGTAAAAGGAGCTGCAGATATTTCTCTGGTTATAAGGAAAAGCAAGCCAGCAGAAGTCTGCAGTAGTTGTCATGAGTAGATTGTTATGAATATGCAGTGTGGAGTGACTGTAGGTTATGGAGAGCCAGGCAGAGGGGCCTGCAATGTTACTCAAATTCTAGTGTGGGGAAGATAAAGGAAACCAAACTAGGCAAAATAAAGATAGATATCACTTATAATACAATAGAAAAAGGATCACAAAATATAACACATAACATGAGAAGTCTCCATTGAGCAAATAATAAAACTTTACTGAAAGATATTAAAGAATATCTAAGTGGAAAATCATGGAAAGGAAAACTCAATATTTTAAATGTGCCAATTTCTACTAAATGGACCCAAAATCTTAATATAACTTCAATAAAAATATCAACAAGTTTTTAAGGAACTTGAAAGTTGATTTAAATTTACAAGAAAATATAATAAACCGTGAAAAGCCAACACAGTTCTGAAATATAAAAAGCAAAAAAAGATGATTTCTCTCTACCACATATCAAAACTCACGTACAAGATTAAAACTAAGATAAAGTGGTTTCAGAAAGAACCAATATTCTAAGCTATTTTTTCTTTCTTTGTCTTAATAAATAAATGGAAATAGATGACATATGGAGGATAGATAGATAGATAGATCACATTTATAATACATGACAGACCTAGGATGGCAAATTAATGGAGAAAGATTGTCGGTCTATTAAGGAAAAAGGGCTGAAGCAGTTGACTAAGTTTAGCCATGTAGAAAATTTTAAACTGGAATTGTACCTGACAACATACACAGAAATCAAGGCCAGAGGGGAAAGTATATATATGTGAAAGATGAACTTTTAAATCTTTTAGTATAAAATATAGGGAAATATCTCCATAATCTAAGGCATTAGGATATTGGGTTAATTTTAAAGTTAAGAGACAAAGTTAAGAAATCATAAAACAATCTTTTTGAGGTGCAGGTTCACAGGGAACATCTAAAATTGAGAGTTTTCACAATCAAGATTTGCTCAAATAATTCAGCTTGAGATATCACTAGAGTAATGAGCAGGTGGTACACTGTAATCACAGCAACCAACAGAACTGAAACACAGCTTAACTCCTCAATAAAGATCTACCAGAAAAAAAGGCATGCCTAATTCCAGATGTAAGTACTTTTAACTTGGTCTCTATGACACTGCACAGAATATGTAGATTTCAACTAAAAATTATGAGACTCACAATATAGATAGGAAAAATAATCTGTTGTTGAGAGACAAAACAATCAATGGAACTAGTCTCAAATATAAACCTATGTTGGAAAAACTCAGACAGAGATTTAAAATAACACTAATGTGTTGAAGTCTTTCATGAATAGATGAGTAATTTTAGCAGAAAAATGGAAAGAAAAAAGAAAGAATGTTGAAGGACATGCTAGAAATAAATTACACACAAATTACACACATACGCTAAGATGATTAATGCCCTTGCTGGGCTTATGAGTAGAATTAACACATTCAGGGAAAGACTCGGTGAACCTGAATATAGGTCAATAGACATTATTCAAACTGAAACACAATGAGCAAATTAGTGGGGAAAAAACAGAGCAGAGTATCTAAAAGAAGTCAGCCGATACTAATCTAAAATATGTGCAATTAGAATCGGAGAAGGAAAAGAGAGAGAAAATGATGAGAAAAATATTTGAAAATAAATGGTCAAAAATTTTCTGAAAATAATTAATTATTTTAAAAAGCTAGAAATATATTCATATTGCTGAAGACCAAAAATAAAGAGATATGTTTAATACTGGCAGAGAAAAAAATATACATTACATACAGAAGGGCAAATGTAAAGATTACAACAGACCTCTTATCAAAAATTATGAAAGCCATAAGACAATAGAGTGATATCTTTAATCTGCTAGGGTGTGGGTGCAAAGGGAGGCCATGAATTAAGAAACAGTCAACCCATAAAGTTGTATACTGGAAAAGCACCTTTGTGGTATGTGATACGGTAAATAATAAACCTTTGTTCAGCCAAACAAAACCTGAGAATTCTTTAACAGCAGACATGCACTATAGGAAGTACTACAGGAAATTCTTCAGGCAGAAGGAATATATTAAAAATACCAGAAAGAAACTTGGATGTGTATAAATAAATGAATAAAAATATTCAGATTTTTGATGCATTTATAATTTAATAATTATTAAACAAATTGTTATTAGCAGTTACGTTGTGCTTATATCACATGTGAAAATAAAATGCATAAAAATAGGATAAAAAATGAGAGGAAGTATTTGAGAGTACGGAGTTGTATAAATTGTGATTATATTTATCTGTGTTTAAATATATATACACCCATATACATATACATGAGCATACACTGGAGATATTGCAAGGTTTTTTTCCATATCACTGCAATAAAGTGAATGGTTTAATAAAGCAATTCATGCAATTGTTTTTGTTTCTCAGTGCATATAAAAGTTATGTTCATACTATAGCATATAATAGCATTATATCTAAAAAAATAATATACATACCCTAATTAAAAATTACTTTATTGTTAAAAAGTACCCACGATCAACTGAACCATTAGTCAGTCATAATCCTTTTGCAGGTGGAAGGTCTGTTCATGATGTCGATGGCTGATGACTGATCAGGGGGTGGTTCCTTAAGGTTGGAGTGGCAGTAATAATTTCTTAAAATAAGACAACCTGAAATTTGCTACATCAATTGACTCTTGCTTTCATTAACGGTTTCTCTGTAGCATGTGATGCTGTTTAACAGCATTTTGCCCACAGTAAAACTTATTTCAAAATTGGAGTCCATCCTCTCAAATTCTGTACTGCTTTATCAACTAAGTTTATGTAATATTCTAAATACTTTGTTGTCATTTCAACAATGTTCATAGCATGTTCACCAGGAGTAGATTACATCTCAAGAAACCATTTTCTTTGCTCATCCACAAGCAACTCCTCCTTTAAAGTTTTATCATGAGATTGCAGCAATTCGGTCACATCTTCAGTCTCCGTTTCTCATTCTAGTTCTCTAGATACTTCTACCACATCTGAAGTTCTATCCTCCATTGAATTCGCAAACATTCAAAGTCATCCCTGAGTGTCAGAATCAACTTTTTCCAAACTCCTGTTAATGTTGATATTTTGCCCTCTTTGCATGAATCATGAATGACTCTCATGACATCAAAATGGTGAATCCTTTCCAGAAGGTTTCAATTTACTTTTCCCAGACCCATCAAAGGACAGTATCTATGGCAACTATAGCCTTACAAAATGTATTTCTTAAATAAGAAGACATAAAAGTTGATATGATTTTTTGGTCCATGGCCTGAAAAATAGATCCTGTGTTAGCAGGCATGAAAACAACATTAATATCCTTGTACACCTCCATCAGAACTCTTGTGTAATTAACTGCATTTTCCATGAGAAGTAATATTTTGAGAAGAATCTTTTCTTTTAGAGCAGTAGGTCTTAAGGTGGGCTAAAATATTCAATAAGCCATACTGTAAATAGATGTGTTGAAAATTAGGCTTTCTTGTTCCATTTATACAGGACAGGATTTAGGATTTGAGAACAGTAAATGAACATTGGCTTCAACTGAAAGTTACCAGCTGCATTAACCCCAAATAAAAGAATCAGCCTGTTCTTGGAAGGTTTGAAGCCAGGCATCGACTTCTCCTCTCTAGCTATGACAATTCTAAATTTAATCTTCTTCCAATATAAGATAGCTTTGTCTACATTAAATATATGTTGTCTAGTGTACCCACCTTCATCTATTTCCTTAGCTAGATCTTTCGGAAAACTTGATGCAGTTTCTATATAGCATGAGCTGCTTCACTTTGCACTTTTTCTGTTGTGGAGATGGCTTCTTTCCTTCAACCTCATGAACCAAACTCTGCTAGCTTCAGACTTTTCTTCTGCAGCTTCATCACCTCTCTCAGCCTTCATGGAACTGAAAAGGGTTAGGGCCTTGCTCTGGATGAGGCTTTGGCTTAAGGGAATGTCATGGCAGATTTGATTTTCTATCTAGATCACTCAAACTTTTTTTATGACAGCAGTGAGGCTGTTTTTTTTTTAGCCTTCATGTGTTCATTGCTGGAGCATTTTTAATTTCCTTCAGGAACTTTTTCTTTGCAATCCCAGCTTGTTGATTTGGCACAAGAGGCCTTGCTTTCAGCATCCCTTCTTTGCTAAGCTTAATTATTTCTAGCATTTGATTTAAAGTAACAGACTTGCAATCCTTTATTTCACTTGAACATTTAGAAGCCATTGTAGGGTTATTAATTAGCCTAATTTCAATATTTTTGTGTGTCAGAAAAGAGAGTGCTGAGAACAGGGAGAGGTATAAGGGTTTGGTTGGTCAATGAAGCACTGAGAACATGCACAACATTTAGCTCTTAAGGTTGCAGTCTTACACGGGTGTGGTTTGCGGTGCTTCCCGCAAATTACAAAGGGCAACATTAAAGATCATTGATCACGGATCTCCATAACAGATAATAATGGCAAAAAAAAATGAAATATTGCAAGAATTACCAAAATGTGACACAGGAACACAAAGTGGGCACATGCATTTAGAATAACGGTACTGATAGACATGCTTGAGCAGGGGCCACAAAACTTCAATTTATAAAAAACTCAATATCTGCAATATAAAATAGTGTGAAGTGCAATAAAGCAAAGTATGCCTGCATATATATATATGTGTGTGTTTGTGTGTGTATCGCACTAGAGGGTGACAACAAAACAAGTTTTAAGAATATCATAAATAAATCCAACAGTGGAAATAAAATGGAATCATTAAACATACCCTATTCAACAAATAAAAAAGTAAGCAAAAAGCTGGTGAAACAAATGGAAAGGAAGAATCAAGACATAGATTTTATTCCAAATATGTTGATTATCATATTAAGTGTAAATGATCAAAACGTCAAATTACAAAATAGAGTAAAGCAAGATTCAATGATATGTTGTCTTCAAGAAAACCACTTTGCCTATAAATAGATATTTAATTAAACATTAATAGATGGAAGGTAATGTACCCTGATAACAAAAAGAAAGCTCAATGACTATTTAGTATCAGCCAAATTAGATTTCAGAAGAAGAAATATTATCAGAGATGAAGAAGGATTTTACATAATGAAAAAGGATAAATTAATCAAGAAAGTACATTACTTTAAAATCAATGAAGCAAATACTTCTGTGACTTATCGGAGAAGCAGAAAAGTCTGCATTTATAGTTGGAGGCTTCACCTCCCCTGTGGTAGGTAGAATTCTAAGAACTCCAAGTAACTTTTACCCTTAAGTTTGAGTTAAACCTGTTCATATTCTGAGATGTCACTTCTAAAATTATGTTACATGATATGGAAAAAAATATTATTTAGGTGGGCTTAATAAAATCATACAAGTTTTTTATAATCAGAATATCACAGAGATACAAAGCATTGGAAAAATTCAATGAGTTGTAGCTGGATTGAACAAGGAAGGGCTCATGTTAGGAAGAAAGTGGGTGCCCTCTAGAAGCTAAGAGTAGCCCCCTGCTGACAGCCAGCAAGAAAACAGAAACTTTAATTCTATAACAGAAAGGATTGGAATTCTATAAACAATTTGAAAAATCTTGGAGGCAGATTATTTTTCAGAGCCTCCAGATAAGCGTTCCACCCAGATTACACTTTAATTTTAGCCTTGTGATACTGCAGGACTATAACTCAGTCCAGTCTCATGTCCTCAGTCCAGAAATTATGACCCACAGAACTATGAGCTAATAAATGAGTACTCTATTAAGCTGGTAGATTTGTGGTAATTTGTTACACAGTATTTAATAAGCAATATGACTCTTCTTTCAAAATTGATAATCAGTGATGATACAGAAAACTTCAACAAGACTATTGATCTACTTGACCTAATTGATATTTATAGAACACTCCATTTCAAAACAGCAGAATCTTTTATTTTATTTTTTTTTACCAAAAATGTACCAAAAATGCATGAAAACATGCACCAAGGAAAGGCCACATGAGCACACAAAGGAAAGACAGCTGTCTGCAAACCAGGAAGAGAGCCCTCATCGGAATCTTAACATGATTTCCGGCCTCAAGAACTGAAAGTAGATTTCCGCTGTTCAGGCCACTCAGTCTATGGAATTTTGTTATGATGACCTAAGCTAAGACAAATGTATACATACATTTTTAATTTTACACATTTCAGTATAAGGAAAAACGGGAGTGTTAGTTAGATGGACTTCTGGCTCTCCCAGGGACAAAGTCAGGTGCCTCGCTTTGGTGCTGCCTCCAGTAATTGCCACAACTGGGGAAAGGAGGAATGCCCTGCCAATCTGCAAAAGAATGCAGGGAATTCCCCAACCCTGGGCCAGACAGCCCAGGCACAATAGGATCTGGAAAATGACCTAGAGTAACCTAAGGCTAATTATCATGTCATTAACTGTCCATCAGAGTGGTTCAATGGTAATGCTTGAACCGAGGAGGGCCCAATCCAGACAGTATAAAACAGAACCAAAGACCATATCCAGAGCCCCTTGTTATGACGGGGGGCTGGGGGTGGGGGTTCATCATCTCTGGCAAGTGTATCTTGTTCCTGCTCTACAAACCTATCTTGCTCTTCTTCAATAAACTTCATTTAGTGCTGGCCTTGCTGTTGGTGTGTCTGTTCATTCTTTGGCCAAGAACACACCAAGCACCAAGAACAGACTGCCAACCTGATGAGACCATTGCACTTAAATTGTGAAATATACACAACATAGATCAGAGCATAGATGTCCATAATCACCTTCAAGATATGTACAGTCTCCCAGGATTTTGAGACCAGAAAATAACCAAAGTAAAGATGTGAACATACCTGAAAAATATTGCATATAATTTAGGGGAAGCAATGGCATACTAAAGAGGGTAAGAAAAATCAGAGATGTAATACAACAACATCAATCGTCTAGCACAAAGTATTATTTGCCTGGCTAAGAGAAGTTGGATCACTCAGTCGACCATTGCTTTATTGTAAAAGATTAATTAATTAATTAATTGTTAAGGCATATGTTGGAGCTCGGAAACCAATACCCCAAAGCATGGCATTCTGACACGCTGGGCTGACTGTAGAAGCCTTAAGATCTCTCTGATCTCTTATGCCCCCACCCCATCAACTCTGCCCAAAAAGTTGAAGTTTCTTTATTTGTCTGAGATCCAGATCCACCAAGGGGAACAATTGTTCTAGTTTCTTCCTCTCCCTGTAAGACCAGGAATGTGACCACATCTGAATAGACTTCTTAATAAGATAATGTTTTGCCTCTCAGACTTACTCAAATTCCAAAAAGAACTCTTTACCAGTTAGTCTTTTTTTCCAATCCATTCATCCTCTCTAGTAATTATTGCTCCTCAGTGGAAATCCTCTTTTCCCCATTTTACCAGAAAGGCATATAAGCTTCTAAGCCCCATTTCATTCAGAAGGCTCCCTATATACATGTTAAATAAATTTGTATCTTTTTCTCTAATTAATCAATCTACCTCATGTCAAAAGTTTTTCGATGAACCTTAGGAAAGCAAGAGACTTTGCTGCCAATACATACATAAACAACAGATAAAATTTTAAAATGAAATGATCAGATTCTTATACCATTATATATTCAAATTATAAAACTAACCATCTCAGTACTTTTGCTCAAATAATGTTCATTTCTGATCATTATCTTATCAATAGCATTTGCTTGCTTTTAATGTACATTTTGGTCATTATCTTTCCAACATCTTCTTGGGCTGATATTAAATATTCAGTTCTCTTGATAAATATTTTAATTATGAAATAAATTGTAAATATGGTATTATGTAAAAATCTACTCTTAATACTGTTAAAATGAATTGTCAGTTTTGAATCAGAACTCTACGGACCTGAAGAAAACAAGCACATTATTCAGAAACCAATCAGAAGATAGAAACCATACAGTAATTTGAATATGGAAATTTCAAATAAAAATAAATTATTAACTATAACAGGGAATTGGAGTAACATGTAATTTTCTACTAAAGGGTAAAGGATATTCTAAAAAGTATAGGAATAACAGGTAAAAGAGTAAACACTACTCCCAGAAATGAGACAGTGCTGCTAAGGAATAGATTTCTCTCTAGCCATTTTGAGACCTAGACCTCTTTCTAGAGAATAGGGACATTTATGGCTCACTGGATAGTGGAGAGCATCACTGGGCTGCAAAGCTATCCAAAAGAGTGTAGGAGGGAATTGTCAGTGGGAGGTGCCTTGTTGGAAATCCTCCGTTGAGAATCCATTCATGTGTTGCTGGGAAAATCTGCTCATGGAGACTGCTATGAGCTGCTATTTCTCAAGTACTTTTGAAGAGTGAACTAAAATAAAATCTTAAACCCTTCAGCCAACTGAGTGGACACCCTTTTGCCAAGGAAACCCCAGAAAAACCTTAGAGCTGAGTTGTAGTCCATGAGGAGAGGGGAGATCAGACATACCCTCATTATGCCCCCTCCCTTTTGGAGTTACTCTTTGTAAAGAGATACTAAATCGTTAACAGACCTAGGGCCATGAAAGACAAAGCTTAATTCACACCTGAAGGCCATGAATTTACTTAACAGGTCACTGGAGTTTCAATAAATGTCTAGTGGCTTATCACTGATTAATAGACTTCCTTATGTTAACTTAAAACATTCCAAGCCTTTAGGAAAAGCTTCATTTCTTTAAACAATTATAAATCAAAGAATCTTTAAACCCACCTGTGACCTGTAACTGCCCCCTCCCCCTTAAAGAAGTACTGCCTTTGTGGGCCAAACCAATGTATACCTTAACGTGTTGATTTATGATCTTATGCGTAATTACTGTCTCCATGAATGTATAAAACCAAACTGTAACCCAGCTACTGCGGGCACATTTTCTTAGAACCTCTTGAAGATGTGTGCCCCAGGCGATGGGTCATACACATTCAGCTCAGAATAAACCTCTTTAAATTATTTTAGAGTTGAGCTTTTTTTTTTTTTTCCTGTTAACAGGTGTCTGGGGACTGAAGAAGCTTCATGTTCTGCTGGAGCCGAGGCACTGGTGAAGTTGCAGAAGTGCGGGAGACTGCCCAGAAGAAGGCAACAGAACTAAGAAGAAAACGCCTGTCCACATCCATGGTTAAATAAAAGGGATATTTACAGAATCCAGACATATTGTGGAGCAATGATTTCAGGATAATTTAGAGCAAAAAAGCAATGCCAATACATTAATAACTAGTTCCTCAATTTTCAATATCTCTCAGGAAAAATGTCGGGTTAAGAAAACAAATAGTCAATAATGTGGTCTACTGAAGGCCACATGCTTTGCTCTACAGACACTTTCTGTCCTAATTTCCCATCAATAATAAGGGAAAGAAAAGAAATAGCATACAGAGAATAAATTAAAAAATATCCCAGAGATGGTTACTGGAGTGCTTTCAATTTGTGAAAATTTGTCAAGCTCTTCATATTGTTTATGCACTTATCTGTATAGTTTTTATATTTAAAAACTTTAAAAATAAAACATGCCATGTTGCAAAGATTAATTTCTGATTAATTGATGCCTGCATATAGCATCCCATAGAATTCATGAACCTAGCCTATTAACACACTTATTTCTCTATGCTGTAATTGCGTATTTAATAGCAATGATTGAATTGTAAAATAATTTTGTTTCTAAGCTCTAAAGATATATAGATCCTAAATAAATGTTTATTGAAAAAAAATGAAGAGTGAGTTTACTGTAGAAGTTAAGATTTGTCAATCATTCAAAACATTTTTCCCTCATAATTTCTTGGAACTTCCCAGTCTGCCCCTAAGTGAACACAATTGCCATAAAAAATACTGTGAGGAAGCTTCCACCAAGGCTATTAATTATTTTTTTGTAAAAAACAAATTACCACTATTTTATTATAAAATTCTTATCCTTGTATGAAACCCAAATCTTCCCCAATGACTGAAATTTGAAATGTTTTCTTTCAGCCTTCAATGGAGAATAATTTATTGTTTTAGAAAACAGGTCTTTTCAACAGGGTTAACAAATGAGTTACCTTTTGTGGTAGACTGATTTCATTGATGGTCTTACTTAATTTTCTAAACCATGCCATTTGCTCTATAATTTTCTAGATGACTTCTTCTTCCTCCCCCCCTCCTCCTCCTTCTTCTTTTTCTTCTTTTTTTACCATGAGCTATGTTGTGTTACTTGCTATAGGTAGAGTGGTGTTAGCAAATGTAATACAAGCAGAGACTCTAAGAAAAGTACTCATTTCTGCTTGCCCCATTAGACAACATGGCATGCTCTCTCGGATCCTTGCCAAAAACGTGAGAGACAGCCCAGATTGGAAGGCAAGCGATCACCAGGAGCAGAGCTGAGTCATCCCAGCTGAGGCCATCCAAGACTAGTTAGTTGATCCATAGCTCACCATCAGTTGATTACAAAGGAATGAGTAAACCCAGCCAAGATTGGTCAAGTTCAATCCCAAAGCTTATGAGAAATAACGAATGTTTGTGATTTTAACTTACCAAATTTTGGAGTAATATGTCATGTAGCAATGTCTATTATACCTTTTAACCTTGAGCTGAAGTTTTCTCTCTCACTTGATCACTTTTTAAAATTTGATTTTATGTTTAATATTATTTCATTTTCGTAAGAAATAAAGTTCATAGCACTTCACTGGAGTCATTGCATAGGCAAACTGAATTTAGAACCAAAAAACCACATTGAGATTCTTATATGAGATGGTCGCATGGATTTCTCAATACCTAGAGACCATTTTTCTTCATACCAGCAATGAGTGATTGTGAATCTAAATTGCATTACAATCAAAATACAGAATACTATGTACCATAAGCATTTAAGGTTATGTGGAAAGAGTTAAAAGCTTGAATTTGAAATCTGTAAATGTTGTGTTGTAGAAAAAAAAGAAGAACTTCCATCTGAGGAATGTGAGACCTTGCAAATTACTAGGCCCAAAGAGGCATTAAATTGAGACATCGATCACACCCTACTCCCCCTCTGAGCTATGTATGCATCTCTCGAAAGTGCTGGCTAGTACTATAAGCAGCTTTAAGTAACCTAAAAATGCCACACTAGACACCATAACCCATACTCTATAACTTAACAATGTATATTCTATCACTAATCAATATTATTTATGTAAACCAGCAAGAATTTCGGATGAACAACTTTGTACCAGGGTACTCCCTGAACGTCTTTTTTGTCGTTAAAAGCCACTTGCAATTGCTACTAATTGGAGTATATATTCAGGGCAACTCAAATGCATGCTCCCAGGTTGCAATCCTCTTGGCCCAACTAAACTGTCTTCTTATATTAATTTAGCTTCAGCTTATTGCTTTTAGGTTGACAATATCACCAAATTATATAATTGGTTAAAAAATAAGAATTAAACATATAATACTAATGATCTTATTTCTTCATTAAGAGAGACTGCAAGGATTAAATAAAATAATTTGAAAATTATTTGGACATGTTTTACAATAAAAATGTGGTAATTTAATAAATGTAGACATACTGACAATTGGTTTCAAACAAAGTATACTAACCCACAGATTGTTATTAAGTAATATAATGACTTTGATGACTGTTGTCAATTAGGTAATAATGATGAACAGCTTCATAAAATTGTATATCCATGTTCTGTATCATTCTGAAAATGTAAGAAAAAAAACCCTGTGACTTGATGATCAGTCAAGAAATATGTCATGTATTCAAATTGCCACTATTTTATTATAAAATTCTTATCCTTGCATGAAACCCAAATCTTCCCTAATGACGGAAATTTGAAATGTTTTCTTTAGCCTTCAATGGAGAATCATTTCTTGTTTTAGAAAACAGGTCTCTTCAACAGTGAATTTATTACTAAATTTTATGAATATATTTTCTAGGTGCAGCTACATGATACTGCTGCTGTTGGTTTAGCTGTATATTATAAATCAGGAGAGAATTGGGAGTTTTGTTGTGCTAATTGCAACATACAACAGCTGAAATATATATATCATACCCTAAAAAGATAATTCTTATTTTTATATTTATGCTGTTTCTAGGATAAGAATAGAACAATTTTTTTAAAAATTATGGAGCATTAAAAACCTTCTCTTAGACAATTCATATATTTCAGGAAATGTTTATTAGGTACCTCTTATTTACCAGACACTGTGAATCTTAGGCAAAGACTACATGGTTGTATTTTTAGAGGTCCTATATTGGAAGGGATAATTTTCTTCTAGCTAATCAAAAAGAAAAACACATAATTGGTATTGAGTACCTGAATAAAGCAAGCTAGTTCTTATTCTGCTTCTAATTTTAAATCATTGTCAACACACCAATTCAATGTATGCTTATGTTGAATAAAGACAGCATTTGCAGGATGCTGATTATTTATCATATTTAAATGTTTATTTTTTCTATTTATTCTTTCTTTTTCTATCAGGTGTGTTGGATGATATATATCCACATTTGCATAATGTTTTTCCCATGAATCTACGCTTCTTAAAGAAGGCTTGCTGTTGCTTTTGTTAACATTAGAAAAATTCAAATGCAAGTGTTTACTTAGGTTATCAAGCTTTGGAAAACAAAGACATGGATATGAAACCTCGTTTTGTCACTGACTAGTTTCAAGAAACTGGAAAAAGTTGTTTCCTCTCCCTAAGCTTTAATTTTAAAATTATACAAAATGGGAATTAAAATATCTGCTCACTTTATCTCACTTGCAGATGTAAGGAGCAAATGAAATGATACTTTGAAAAGCACTCTGTAAATTACAATAAAATGTGAGGCAGAATTTTCCTAATGATAAAGAATTAGCAGTTTATATATTGGCCATTTTGCATGCATTGGACATCGCTAAACAGGAGTAAACTTGTTGGGTAACGAGGGCTAGCATTTTATAATCACCCTAGCAGTTTGTTCTACATCAATGATCAGTGTTTTTCTTTCATGTGATTGGTAAAATTAAGATGTTCCAGAGTTCTTTTATAAGTGAAGGTGGATATTATTACTTTCTTGTAGAAGAGCTATTTCTGTAATGGTCTCTTTTCTTTGGGATAGACAAGTTCAGGAACCATTTTAAGATGATGGTTTCACGTTCAAGAAAAATAAGAAAGAAAAGAGTAACAGAAAATAAGGCTATATTTCATAATTTGGAACTTTTCTATACATTTCTAAAATCATGAAGAAATTATAAAGTGAAAAATCATGACTATGAACCCTTAAAATTTAATATTATATGTTTCTAGAGTGACTACATTATAATCTATAATAAATAATTAGTAAATATCTTTTAAAAATATTTTAAAACTTAGGTTGACATTTCTAGGAGAAAAGAAGATATATGGTATAATAATAGAAATGTCATATGAGAGTTTCAAATTTTATGTCAAAAGACATATCTGATTGCTTCTTCAGCCTTTTCTCCTGCCAGCAGACTCTAGTTAGATGGTGCAGCAGGCCAGGGTTTTTCCATACCTGTTGCCTGGTAAACACTTTTCAAAATATTTCCTTTGTCCTGGAGATATTACATTAAATATCTGTTTAATGTTACCATTACCATTACTGTTTGTTACCATTAAACAACAAAAATTAGGTTCCCTTTGTGTACTTTATCTTATTACTCTATACTTTTATTCTTAGTTTTTAATATAATTATTATTAGCCTTAGATTTTGTGTGATTATTTGTTAATTATCTATCTCCATAAACTTATTCACGAAGGCAGATGCTGTTAAGTTCATCGTGTAGCACAATGTCGGCATGTAGGAAGTGTTCAAGTAGTATTTTAAATAACTAATTAATATATCAATTATAAATAATATTTTTATCTTTTAGGTACTTATTTAAAATTTTATTTATTATAAATTACATTTTAAAAATGCATAATGCTAGTGAAAAGAGCAAGATAGAATAGAACCCTCCAGCAATCATCCCTCCGCAGGAAGACCAAATTCAACAACTATCCTACAAGAAACTTCAGTAAAACCAAAAATCAGGCAGATAGCTTGAGGTGAATCTTCTTCTGCTTGGGGAAAGGAAATGGAAGAGCACAAAGGACTTTGTCTTGCAACCTGCCACAATAAAACAAAGTACCTAGCAGACTCCTGAAGCCCCTGATTACAGGTTTTTAGTTCCTAGATGGTGTTGCTACACCCAATCCTGGGCCAGAAGGGAAGTTACATTCCTGAAGAAAAGAACTCAGTCCTTACAGGTATACCACCTACTGACTAAAGAGCCCATGGGCTTTGAATAAACATCAGAGATAGCAAGGCAGCAGCTGCCAACAAATCAAGGATGAGGGAATGCTCCCAATCTCATTCCATGAGGCCTATATAACCCTGACACCAAAACCAAAGACACGACAAAAAAAGAAAACTACAGGCCAATATCTCTGATAAATATAGAGGCAAATATCCTCAAGAAAACACTAGAAAATCAAATTCAACAACACATTAAAAAGATTATTCGTCATGATCAAGTGGGATCCATCCCAGGGATGCACAATATTTCAACATACACAAATCAATGTCATACATCATATCAACAGAGCTAAACCAAAGACAAAAACCATATGATCATGTCAAATGATGCTGAAAACACATTTGATAAAATTCAACATATCTTCATGATAAAACTCTCAAAAAACTGGTTATAGGAGAAACATACCTCAATATAATAAAAGCCATATATGACAGACTTATAGCTAGTATCACACTGAATGGGGAAAAACTGAAAGTCTTTCCTCTAAGATCTGTAACAAGATAAGGATGCTCACTTTCAGCACTGTTATTCAACATAGTACTGGAAATTCTAGCTAGAGCAATTAGACAAGAAAAAGAAATAAAGGGCATTCAAATTGAAAAAGAAAAAGGCAAATTATCCTTGTTTGCAGATATTACGATCTTGTATCTAGAGAACCCTAAAGATTAAAAAAAAAACCCTATAAGAACTGATAAACAAATTCAGTAAAGTTGTAGTGTACAAAATGAAAATATACAAATCAGTAGCATATCTAAATGCCAACTGTGAACAATCTGTAAAAGAAACCAAGAAAGTAATCCAATTTACAATAGCTACAAATAAAACAAAATGCCTAGGAATAAATTAAACCAAAGAAGTGAAAAATCTCTACAATAAAAACTATAAAACATTTATCAAAGAAATTAAAAAGTACATGAAAAAAGGAAAGCTATTCAATGCTCATGGATTGGAAAAATTGATATTGTTAAAATAGTCATACTACTCAAAACAATCTACAGATTCAATGCAATCCCCATCAAATACCAATGTAATTCTTCACAGAAAGAGAAAAAAATACTAAAATGTATATGAAACTACAAAAGACTCAGAATAGACAAAGCTATCCTGAGAAAAAAGAACAAAACTGCAGAAATCACATTACCTGATTTCAAACTATACTACAGAGCTATAGTAACCAAAAAAGCATGGTCCTTGCATAAAATAGGCACAAATCAATGGAACAGAATAGAGAACCCACAAATGCATCCACATTGTTATAGTAAACTTATTTTCAACAAAAGTGCCAAGAATATACAGTGGGGAAAAGACAGTCTTTTTAATAAATGGTGATGAGAAAACCGAATATCCAAATGTGGAAGAATGAAACTAGACCCTTATCTCTGGCCTTATAAAAATCAAATCAAAATGAATTAAAGACTTAAATATAAGACCTGAAACTTTGAAACTATTAAAAGAAAACATTGGGGAAACACTTTGGGCCATTGGTCTGGGAAAGAACTTCTTAGGTAATAATCCCAAAGCATAGGCAACCAGGGAAAAACTGAAAAAATGAGATCAGATCAAGCTAAAAAGCATTTGCATATGTCTTAGATTTAAGTCTGTATATCTATCTTGAATTAATTTTTGTGAGTGGTGACAGATATGGATCCTGTTTCAGTCTTCTACATGTGGCCATCCAATTTTCCCAGCATCATTTATTGAATAGAGATTCTTTTCCCCAGCGTATTATTGCTGCCTACTTTGAAAAAGATCAGATGACTATACGTGGATGGTTTTATATTTTGGTTCTCCATTCTGTTCCATTGGTCTATGTCTCCATTTTTGTGCCAGTACTTACTGTTTTGGTTACTATATCCTCGTAGTATAGCTTAAAGTCTGGTAAAGTGATGGCTCCAGATTTATTCCTTTTGCTTAAGGTTTCTTTGGCTACTAGGGCTCTTTTCTGGTTCCAAACGAAGCATAGAATAATTTTTCCTATCTTCAAAAAATGATGTTAGTATTTTGATGGGAATTACATTGAATTTGTAAATCATTTTGAGTAGTATGGACATTTTAACAATGTTAACTTTGCTGATCCATGAGCATGATATGTTTTTTCATTTGTTTACATCATCTGTAATTTACTTCCTCAGTAACTCATAGTGCTCTATGTAGAGATCTTTTGTCTCTTTGGTTAAATATATTCTTAGATATTTTATTTTCTTTCTTGCTATTGTGAATGTTATTAAGTCTTTGAATTTGATTCTCAGCTTGACTATTGTTGGTGTATAGGAATGCTACTGATTTATGTACATTGATTTTGTAGCCTTAGATTTTGTTGAATTTATTTATCAATTACATGAGTCTCTTGGTGGAATCTTTGGGGCTTTCTAGATAAAAGATCATATTGTCAGCAAAGAGCGATAATTTGGCCTCCTCTCCCCTCATTTGAATGCCCTTGTTTTCCTTCTCTTGTCTGATTGCTCTGGCTAGAACTTCCAGCACTATGTTGAATAGAAGTGGTTACAGTGGGCATCCTTGTCTTGTTTCAGTTCTGAGTGAGACTGTTTTCAACTTTTACCGATTTGGGGTATGATGTTGGCTGTGGGTTTATCATATATGTTTTTTTTTTTATAATTTTGAGATATGTTCCATCTATGCCTACTTTTTTAAGAGTTTTTATCATAAAACATTTTATCAAATGTTTTTTTCTACATCTATTGAGATGATAATATGATCTTTGTTTTTGCTTCTGTTTATGTGGTGAATCATGTTGAACGATCCTTGCATCCCTGGGATGAAACCCACTTGATTATGGTGAACTATTTTTTTGATATGCTACTGAATTTGGTTTGATAATAATAGAATTTTATTGAGAATTTTTACATCTATATTAATAAGGAATATTAATCTATAGTTTTCTTTTTTTATTGTGTCCTTTCTTGGCTTTGGCACCAGGTGATACTGGCTTTGTAGAATGAGTTAAGGAGGATTCCTTCCTTCTCCATGTTATGAAATAATTTCTGCAGTATGGGTACCAATTCTTTTCATAGGCCTGATAAAAGTTGGCTGTGAAACCATCTGTTCCAGAACTTTTTTTGGTTGGAAGATTTTTTACTGCTGCTCCAATTTCATTGTTCATAGTTGATCTATTTAGGAGTTCTATTTCTTTCTGACTCTTTGAAGGTTGTGTGTTTCTAGGAATTTTTCCATATCCTCAACGTTTTTGAGTTTATGTACATAGAGATTTTTATAGTATTCACAGATGATATTTTGTATTTCTGTGGTATCAGTTGTACCGTCTCCTTTTTCATTTCTGATTGAGCTTATTTAGGTCCTTTAAAAAGTTTCTGGATAGCCAAAGAAACAATCAACAGAAGAAATAGACAATGTACAGAATGGGAGAAAATATTCACATGCTATACATCCAATAAAGGGCCAATAACCAGAATATACAAATAACTTAAGCAAATCAGCAAGAAAAAAATCAAACAATCCCATTAAAAAGTAGGCAAAAGACATGAATAGAAACTTTCAAAAGAAGATAGACTAATGGCCAATGAACATATTAAAAAATGCTGAATATCACTAATCATCAGAGAAACGCAAATCAAAACTTCAGTGGGATATCACCTTACCCCAGTTAGAATGGCTTTTATCAATATGTTCCAAAACAATAAATGCAGGCATGGTTGCGGAGAGAAAGGAACTCTTATACACTGTTGGTGAGACTGCATACTAGTACAACCTCTATGGAAAATAGTCTGGAGAACTAAAAGTAGACCTACCATTTGATCCAGAAATTTCACTACTGGGTATTTACCCAAAGGAAAAAATTAATTTTATCAAAAAGACAACTGCCCTTGAATGTTTGTAGCAGCACAATTCACAGTTGCAAAGAGCTAAAATCAATCCAAGTGCCCATGAATTCATGAGTAGATTAATAAAATGTGGTATATGTATACCATGGAGCACTACTCAGTCATGAAAAAAATTAATTAATACCTTTTGCCACAACCTGGATGGAAGTGGAGACCATTCTCCTTAGTGAGGTATCTCAAGAATGGAAAAACAAACACCACATGTACTCACTATCAAATTAGAACTAACTGATCAGCACTCATGTACACATATAGATGTAAAATTTAATGTAAATCAAGCAAGTGTACAGGGGAGGGAGAGGAGTGGTGAAATTATATCTAACGGGTACAATGTCCACTATCTGGGATACAATTATAACTTTGTCTCAAGCAGCATAAAAGCCATCCCTATAACCAAAACATTTGTACCTCCATAATATTCTGAAATAAAAAGAGAAAAATTAAATAAATAAAAGAGTTGATACACTGGTTAAGTTACCATTCAAAAGGAATGGTGAACTCAAACTAATTTTGAGAGTGTTATTTAAAAGATTTCTGCAGTTCATTTTTCTTATGTATTTTTTTTAAACAAAAACCTAGTGGTTAAGACTATTATTTGAAAAAGAAACCATATATATGTGTGGGTATACATATATTTTTATATATATATAACAAAAACATATACCAAGTATATATGTAAATATATAAAAATATATAATATATATAAATATATATATAAATCCACTGAAATTTCTTTGAGTATAGATGGCCTATATGTTTAAACTCATATTTTGGGAATATCATGTATATTTTTTGTATATAGTGAAGCCCAAGAAAAAATATTCTTATGTTTTATTTTTCAGAGGTTGAGTTTTTAACATGCAAATATGTGATTCCGGATTCCTATATATCAAAATCAAAATAAACAAATATGTTTTAATCCTTACATGAAGTGTGATTTCCCTGAATCGTGCTTAAGTGAAGCCTCCGACATGCCTATACACAATTTTCTAGTCAACCATAATTTGTCTAATTTTTTTCATTTATATTAGATGGTTTTTTTTTGTCAAATGCCTTATTTTATGTTCTTATAAAGAGAAATGTAAGGAAGTAGTGTGCCATTTGCAAACATTAAATGAAAAAGGCGATTTACTCAGACTTTAATTCTACAAAGGAAAGGACTT
The DNA here is from genome assembly GCA_963575035.1 of Avahi laniger. Taxonomy (NCBI): domain Eukaryota; kingdom Metazoa; phylum Chordata; class Mammalia; order Primates; family Indriidae; genus Avahi; species Avahi laniger. The sequence continues at coordinate 18,236 of CAUYSK010055122.1, read as the reverse complement.
TTCTCAGATATATGAAAGATCCATGTTTGTCGAAATTCAAGCTCAACAATTTAATAAATAACAAACACCCAACTTTCATGATCATGAATAGTTATTACCTAATGTTCTGTTGCTTTGAATGCTTGCATGCACTCTAAAGATTGTCTTTGCAAGAGGGGAAATTTTAAAATTCAATCAGTGTGAGTAGTAGAATAAGTTGAATACACTGGTATCTGTGGAATACTACATGAGAAGCCTATATTTGAATCTAAGTTATAAGCTTGCAATTAAAAAGTAATTCCAATAGTACATTTTTTCAGTTACGATTTGTTTTAAAAAACATATTTTATATTTTGAAATAATTTTCAATCTATAAATATTTTTAAATGAGTACTGCTTAAAATTATGCTTTCAATCCCAGAACTTCTCTGGTAATGGTCGACTTTTTGTCCTCATTTTACTGGTAGAAGAACAAAATAAGAGGCTATAGGAGATCAGGTGAGTACAGTAAATGATTTTTATGTCATATTGAGCCAGTCTAAAGGTTGACATAGAAACTGGTTGTTCTAAATTGCCATTCCATGCTTTATCGCCCAAAATAGAGCAGTTTCAAAGTGTCTTTTTCGTATTTCCATGCACCTTTATCTTTGTTTATCTTTTAACCTGTTTCTACCTTCTTCAATAGGCAAGGAAATGTTTGTGTCATTTACAAGATAAACTTAATGGAATGAGGATATTGAGATTTGAAATAAAAGTACAGTATTATTTTAAAAAAAATCTTCTGCACATCAAAAGAAACAATCAAAAAAGTGAAGAAATAATCCACAGAATGTGAGAAAATATTTGCAAATTACCTGTCTGAAAAGGGATTAATAACTAGAATATATAAGGAGCCCCAAAAACGAGATGGGAAAAAATCAAATAATCCAACTAAAAAATGGGCAAAAAAATTTGAGTAGACATGTCTCAAATGACCAACGGGTGAATGAAAAAATCCTCAACATCTTTAGTCATCAGAGAAATGCAAATCAAAATTACAATGAGCTATTATCTCACCCCAGTTAAAATGGTTTTTATTAAAGACAGGCAATAACAAATGTTGTCGAGGATATGGAGAAAGGGGAATCCTGATACACTATTGAAGGAAATGTAAATTAGTGTAACCACTATGGAGAACAATATAGATGTTCCTCAAAAAGCCAAAAATAAAACTACCACATAACCCTGCAATGTCACTGCTAGATGTATATCCAAAAGAAAGGAAACCAGTATATCAAAAAGCTATCTGCACTGCCATGTTTATTGCAGCACTATTGACAATAGCCCAGATTTTGAAGTAACCTGTGTCCATCAGTGGATAAATGGATAAATGGATAAATAAAATGTGGTACATATACACAATGGAATATTATTCAGCCATAAAAAATGAAACTCTGTCAACTGCAGCAACATGGATGGAATGGGAGAACATTATGTTAAGTGAAATAAGCCAAGCACAGAAAGACAAATCTCACATGTTCTTACTCATATGTGGGAGCTAAATAGTAAAACAATTGATTTCATGGAGTCAGAGGGATAGAATGATGATTACAAGAGAATGGGAATGGTAGTGGAGATGGAGCATAGAGTGGGAATGGTTAATATGTGTAAAAATACAGTTAAAAAAACAAACAATATTTGATAGCACAACAAAGTGACTGTAGTCAATAATAAATCATGATATATTTTTAAATAACTGAAAGAGTGGAATTAGCATGTTCCCAACATAAAGAAATGATAAATGCTTGAGGGAATGGATACTCCAATTACTCTGATTTGATTAATATTACATTGTATAAAATGTATCACAAATATCCTATAAATATATACATATGTCTGTATCAAAGCATCACAAATATCCTATAAATACATATAACCATTATGTATCCATAATAATTAAAAATAAAAATTTAAAATGAAAAATGCATAATGCTGAAAACAAGTTTATTTTTATCTTTTACTAGATTTATTGTAATTAAGTTTTGCCATATGGATTTGTCAGACTTAGATAACACCTCTGTGGATGTTTGTGTCATTATTTGTATTATTATGTAATACCATAATGTAGCATTCCAGTTTCAAAACCAACAACATATATAAACACTTAAATTATTTATTTCATTAGATTATGTAATAAAATGTTATTTAGAGATGATTATCAAATTAAATTTAATCTTATTATCTAATTTGGTGAATTTGCTGTGTTAAATCAATTCAAGTTGTCAAGAACCGTGAATGATCTGATACTTTTGTATATTTCCAAGCTAATAAGTCATCCTACCACAGTTTCATGAATACTGGCAGAAGACATCAGATTCATGGATCAAAGACAATGGTACAGCAAGCAGCATGAGCTTCATATTTGTGTCATTCTCCTTGTCCCCCAAGTCCCATTGAGACAATGCAAAGCAGACCAGGTGAATGCTGCAGACAGTAAACAAACCTGTGCTCTGTTCCCCAGGGACGTGTTATTTTTATTTTTACAGACTTTTTCCTATACAGGTACTCTTGTAAATACAGTCAAATGCCTCTGTTCACAGGATGTTCAAAAACATGAGAGATCCATGGAAAATTGTCCCTGAATATACTTTTCTCATATTAATGTAAATTTTGCAGTTTATACTTTGGAATAATTACTTTATTCATGTTATCAAAGCAGTACATGTATGTGTCAGTTAAATAATTTTAATTGCAAGAGGGTAAATTTGAGCCTGCAAAATACTGTCCCAGAGAAATATAAAAGTATACTGGCTTATCAAAATTCTCCTTGCTAGTAAAAAATGCATAACAATATGAGGCTTTAAAAATACTGAATGTTGGCTTCCCTTCTTTTGAATTGCATTTCTAGAGTCAATCATGTTGCATACTTGTAAAATGCCCTGTTGGATGTGTAAAAGTTAAACATGCTCTAATCACAAACTGTTGTCTTTATTATCTAATCCTTAAGCTAGCAGCAGTGATAAAGATGACTGAACTCAATCAAAGGTGACACATCATGTATAACACTAAAAATCAGTTATATCCCCTTTCCATTCCCAGCATGTGTTGATAGCCTAAGAAGAAAACTGATTCTGTCCCTGTTATAGCTCAACTTTACTTTAAATTTGAGAAACCTGAGGTGATTACATGACTGAGATCAATAAATAAAACCCAGGTTTCTGAAACCTAGTGCAGGATTGCTCTAAACAAGAATGTGGGAAGACCATTTCAGTGGGGGGATATTTTCCTTCTCCTGTGGAAACTTAAATTAGAAATCAAATGGAGAGAAATTGAAATTGAAAACTGGAACACTGCTGCAAATTTCCTTCTTGAAATGATAAGGCAGCTTGCTGACACATTGATTTGAAATTGTTAACATACTTAAGTCGATTTCATCTATAATTTATTTTATTTATATTTTGGTTGTGGATGAAGTTTTTCTGTGGAGATTTTATGTTCTGTAGTTTATATCTGGTAATTTCAGGTGAAGATATAATGAAAAATTGACCAAGCTAGATTAGATTCCCAAAGCTATTGTATCTACTTTTACGGCCTCTTTTTCTCATTCATAAGACAAAATGGGCAACGCAATTAAATTTTAAGCTTATAGAAGGTAGATATATAATTAATTGTAACATAATTCAGCATCCTTACTCCATCAAAGAATAAACTGAGACACAGGAGATCTGAATAATTTGCCTAAGGTCTCAACAGATGAAGACAAGAAAGGAAAAGATACAAATATAATTTCCTAAATCAGTAGATTATATCATTCATTACATGAAGGCCTTTTCTGTCTGTACTTTAATTATTAATTTATCAAGAAAATTGAGGTGTTTTTATTTTATTTAAATTTCTTCATTCATCTGTTACTCATTTATCCAACAAATATTTTTATAACTCAATATATACACTATTATAGTAAAGGTTTTATCACTAATTAGCTAAATTTTAACAATGTGTTAAATGTTTTCATTTATTCATGAAATTTAAACATCCATTCATAAATATTTATGAAACACTTACTAGGAAATAAACACTGTTCAAGGCAGGGCGTATATAGAAGTGAACCAACTAACCAATAGCATGCCTTCATCAGGAAGCATAATTACCGTAAGGATCACACAATAAACATCTAAAGAAGCTGATATGGTTGGAATGTTTGGCTCCTCCAAATCCCATGTTGAAATGAGATCCCCAGTGTTGGAGGTGGGGCTTGGTTGAAGGCGTTTGGATCATGGAGGCAGATCCCTAGTAAATGGCTTGGTGCCCTCCTAGCAATAATGAGTGAGTTCTCACTTTATTAGTTTATGTCAGAGCTGGTTGTTTAAAAGAGCCTAGAAGCACCTCCTTCCTCTCTTGCTCCCTGCCTCGTCGTGTGACACTCCTGCTTCCCCTTTGCTTTCTGCCTTGTTTGGAAGCTCCCTAAGCAGAGCAGATGCTGGCCCCATGCTTGCACAGTCTGCAGAACCCTAAGCCAAATACATCTCTTTTCTTCATATTAACATATTACCCAGCCTCAGGTATTTCCTTTATAGCAATGCAAAATGGACTAACCCAAAAGTTAAGTTCATAGTATAAAAATTATGGTAGAGAAAAACTTAGGTAGGAAAGTTACTTTAAATGGAGTGGTGATGAAAGGCCTCTCTCGTAGGAGGTAACTTCCTATTAATAAGAGATGCATGAATGTCGAAAAAGAATCAGCCATGGCAGGAGTGAGAAAGATCAGACTCAAAGCCCCAAAGGGAGCAAATGAAAAGATCAGACTTGGTGGAATTAAAATTGTGTATGTTGTCAGCCCTTAATTAAGGGCTGGATGAGTTCATCTGAGAAAGAGAGAAGAGAGTTAAGGCTAAAGCCTCCCAAATCTACAGGTCGTTAGTGGAGGATGAATTGGTAAAAGAAAAGGCTAAGTAGCAGCCAGAGTACAAAAGTGAAACCAGCAATGTGTGGGAAGCTGAGAAAAGAAAAGAGTTTCTTCATCTTGTGTCCTTATAATAATTAACAACTTATATTGCAGAACTTCAACTAATTGTAAAACATGAGAAGAAAATAAATAGTAATTCAAAGAATAAAGTTCAATTTTAATGTTAGTTCAGAATGAAAAGAAAGCAATAAAATAAAATATACAGAAAAAAAATTTGAGTTAATGAATGGAAATACTGTATTCATACTAATAAATGAAAATTTATTTCTACTAATTTCCAGGATAATAGAGTGTAGTTCAATAACAAAGCAATAAAAGAGCAAAGATTTATTTCAATGAAGGTATCAGTGTGTTATTTAGTCAAGGAAAATAAAATTAGTGGCATTTCAGAGGGCTAGAAAAGTCAGATTTCTTTATTTTGCACTTCAACAAAACTATTATATGATCAGGATAAATTAATTGGGTGCTTGAAATCAATAGCATTGCATTCAATCATTGTGTTATAATAGTTATTGACCCCATTAACAAACACATTGACATAGATTTGTGATATGATTTTCTAGATTATTTTAACAAAGATAAAAAGTCTTGTAATTCACTTGAAGATTAAAAATGTGAAGGACCAAGTACCTTCTTTAGAGCGTTACTTCAGTGAGGGCATGTGAAGCTGTAAAACTTCAGAGTGGATGCTTGCTTGTGGCCTGAGAAGCTGATTACCACGGTGTTTAGGGATTGGGATGTAGGGAAAGATATTGAAGCAGGATATACAGTAGAAGAAATAGGTAAGTCTCATAACCTCTTTGTGTCTCAGAATTATCTATAAAATATGGACATTAGTGCTATCTATTAATATCATGTTATAAGATTGAATTATTTAATTTGTATAAGCAACTTGCAAAAATGCCTGCAACACAGTAAGGTATATTACTGTTGTTTTGTTATCATTTTAAAAGTCTGACACACACTTTAAGATAGATTGAATACTGGAATGCAAACAAGCTTGGAGATAGATAAGACAGTGATAAAGCCTGTAACCAAGCCTGGGAGCTGGTAAGTATCTAGTGAATCCTAAAGATGATCACAGAATTTCTTGGATACGAGGACAGATCTAATACATTACAAGTCATTAAAGACCGCATAATACAACCCTTCCAACACCTAACATGATGGTCTACTTGTGGATAAGTACTCCATAGACGGTGATGCTGATGGAGATGAGAGTCAGGACGAGGGTGAATAGAGAGGGTACGGTGGGCTGGGGAAGAGACAGAGAGACAAGAAGACAAAAATTCCTGATGACTTCCAATATCCACTTTAAGAAAACATTTGGCCAAATCCAAACAACGAAGTTTCATTTACATTTCAAAAGTATTCACCTGATCTTTTCTTTAAAGAGCATATTCCCTCAGCATCATTTAAATTATACATTACAATTTTGTTTCACATGTAACTTTTCTGGTACGTAGCTGGTCTGTGAACTGACTAATAAGTATATTAAAAAACAGAAAATACAATTAAGTCTCATACTCATGGTTGAAATATTTATTTTCTGCTAAAGATTTTGAAGCAAACAGAAAGTATGCAAAGCATGAATTCCTAATAGAGCTTGATTATATATCATATATCATTGACTATTCAAATTATTTTTATGTTTGTTTTAATAATTATAGCACTATGCATATTACATTTCCAATTTTTATGTTTAATAAAATGAAATATCTGAGAGTTTAAATTAAAAATTCAATATAGGCTTAGAATGGATTATTTCCATTTAAAACATTTTTGCTTGCGATTTATTTGAACTCCCTAAAGTGGGGGCTTCACAGTGTGAAGTTTTTATATCAGGCAGTTCTAAACTCTTCTTTACATTTTGGTATTCTTTTTTAGTAAATATTGCATCTCAGAATTGCAGCATACTAGAAGATTTACTGACTGAAGCTTATTTAGTCAAATGAAGACAGTTTTATTAATTCTATTTTAAAGATAAGGAAACTGAGATTTGAGATCTGAAACTTTCTCAGAACCACAAAATTTCAAAATCATTTGATTCATAGTAGAACAAGACTGAGAATTTTATTAGAATCCATACAGAGTATATAAGCTTTAATATTTATCAATTATACCTCAATAAAGTTGGGGGAAAAAACACTTGGGGTTCATGTTAATTGAGGAATGCTTGTTTTGATTGGATTAACTAGGTCCACATGTCCCTCTGTAGCTAAGGATGAATCAACCTCAACCAAACCAATGCAGATAGAATAATGGAGAGATGATCAGTCTAAGAAGGTAAAAAAAATCCTAGTCAGGCAAAATTTAAAAAGAAAAAAAAACACAAAACACAACTCTGTTCACTTTGCTACTGTATTAGTTTAGTTTTGATTTTATATTTGCCTGGGATATTGCCATGCCAATTCTTTTTTAAATCTTCTAATACTTCATGAATACATTGTAATCATACATTGTCTAAGGTGTATTCTCTAATCAATCGTTTCTTCCTGTATTTATGTTCCTTTTAAACCTTCCATTTTGGAATACGCTTACATCAGGGAGACTGCGCAGTTTTCCATTGATGTCTAAGGTGAGAGAGAGATTGGAATTTCAGTCCCGTCAACTTATCTGCCTGTTAGAATAAAATTGAACACTCCTTGGAGGAAGAATCTGGAGTCCAGAGTGGCTATAACCACTGTGGACAATTGTTTTTATTGTCCAGTATCCAGTTAAAAATCAATCATACATGCAAACAGGTAAATGCAAACAAACTCAGGAGAAAAAAAACAAAAAAAAATTTGTCAATAAAAACTTAACCTTCAATGCCTTAGCTATTGCAGTAGGTAAACACAGTCTTTAAATAGAGTATTATAAATGGGTTAAACAACTTGAAGGAAATATAGGCAAAAAGTAGGAACAGAAGGAGAATTCAGCTGAAAAATGAAGATACGTAAGTATACGTGTGTGTATACTTATATACATATATAAATTCTAGAGCTGAAAAGTCAATAAATTCGATTAAACATCATTGGATGGACTTAGTATCAGACTGGTGACGGCCTAAGGACATGTCTATGAACCTGAAGGTAGATAAATATAAATTATGCCATGAATAAATTATTCTCCTATAGAGATAAAATATTAAAGGAAAGTTAGCAGTGTGCTAGAGATCTGAGGAAAGACATTAAAGTGTCAAAATGTATGTTATCGTAATACTAAGGGAGAGAAAGAGAAAATATGGGTGGAAAAATAATTACTAGCCTCATGTTCGAAGGAAGATATCAACTTACGGATCCAAGAAGAACAAAACTGAAACTGAATATACCCACAAAGAAAACCATACCCAGGCACATCATAGTCAAACTGCTGAAGTCAAAAGATGAAGAGAAAGCATTTAAAGCAGCCAGAAAAGAGAATGACACGTCATGACTTGTGAACCATAAATGTACCACTGCATCCCCACGGGGAGGCGGTGAGGCTGGAGAACCATGGAATGACATCTTTAAATCACAGATAGAAATGAAAATAAAACTGTGAGCATCGAATTATATGTATATGGTGAAAGTACTTTTCTATAAAGGAAAAAATAAAACAATTAAACGAAACTGAGAGAATTCGTTGTTAGCTGACCTGTACTGCAAGAAAATCTAATGGCAGTTCTTCACGATGAAAGCGAATGACACCAAGCGATCTCTTAGATATACAGGAATCAAGTTATTCAAAATGGGAAATATGTGAGTAAATATAAATTATAAATGTTAAAATGATCGACATAACAGAAAGGCATAATAATCTAACAATCATAAATATATAGAGAACCTAATAATAGAGCTTCAAAATATATGCAACAAGAAAAAAACCTTACAGAACTTTGGGGACAGATAAATCCACAGTCATAGTCAGAGATTTGTATCGTCTCTCCCTCTATAATAGTACAAGTAGAGGAGGGGAAAAAACCAGTAAGAATATAAAAGATCTGAATGACACTGTCAACTGATTTGACCTACCATTTGCATGACACTATGCCTAGTAACTGAAGAATGCATACTATTCCAAGTGCACGTGGGACAGTCACAAGACAGACCACGTGGAAGCTATAAAACAAATCCTGATACATTTCAAAAAATTAAATCTCGCCAAGAGTATTTTCTGACCACTGAGAAATTATGTGAGAAATCATCTGCAGAAACCAATTTGGAAAATCCCCAAATAGTAGGAGACTGTATGTGTGTGTGTGTGTGTGTGTGTGTGTGTGTGTGTGTGTATCTCACCATCAGCCAGAGAAGAAATCCATCAGAAATGAAGTTAGAATATATTTCAAAGTAAATATTTATGAAAATATAAGATTTGAGGATATATGGATAACAGCTAATATGGTGCATATGGATTTAAATGGTTTAGAGGCATGTTCTGATTACACATTCTAAAGATTAGCTTAGAAAGTTGTTTCTTTGTCATGCATTTCCATTCACTGAAAGAAAACAGTTTATGATACATCTTAAAGAAAGCATGCTTACATTTACCTTTTATTGCTGATTGTTTTACTTGGCCTAATAGGGCCCAAAGGAGAAAGAAACATGTTCTAATAACATAATCTCAATGTTTTCTTACTAAAATGTGTCTCTGTCATATTTTTCCATTCACGGAAAGAAAGCAGTTTATGATGTGTCTTAAAGAAAGCATGCTTGCATTTGCCTTTTACTGCTGGATTACTCAATTTGGCCTAAGTGTGCCCAATGGAGAAAGAGATGTTCTAGTAACATATTCTAGAGGTTAGCTTAGAAAGATGTTTCTTTGTCAAACACTTCTTTCACTGAAAGAACACAGTTTATGAAGAATCTTTAAGAAAGCATGCTTATTGCTGCATATGTAAATCTGTGTAATATGAACCAATGGAGAAAAAATCATGCTCTAATGAAATAGTCTCAATGTTTGCTTAAAGAAATAAATAGTTTCGAATAAACCAAGGCAAATTTAGCCGAAATTAGTAAGATATCCTCTTAAGAAAAATAAACAAAACAAAATCTATTGCAAATAAAAGAAAAAAATAATAAAGACAATGACAAAACCAATAAAGTAGAATAAAAACAGAAAAATAACAAGCAAAATTTGGTTACTTGAAAAGATTATTAAAATTGATAAAAAATTCTCATAACATCTATTAAGGGAAAAAAAAAAGACAATCCAAATTACCAATCTCAGAATCGAGATAGGTGCTATTACTACAGATCCTAAAGACACTAGAAATGATAAAAGTTCATGTTATAAACACTTTTATGTCAATAAATTTATGAACAGGAATTTAGAATGATAGAAAAAATATTTTAAAAACTCAAGTTAACTCAAGAAACATGAGATTAATTAAAAAATCTGAATAGCCCTTTATTTCTCTAGGAAATTTAGTTATTATCAAAATCTTTCCCCATAAAAAATTTCTGGGTTTAGACGTTTTCACTGGTGAATCCTAGAAACACTGATGAATGAAGTAATATCAATCTTAAAAAAACTTTTTTATAAAGGAAGAAGGACCACCTCTGAACATATTTTATGAGGCCAAGAAAACCCTGATATCAAAACATGAAAAACACATTACTAGAATAGAAAATTATAGATCTTTGTGAATAATTCACATGAATGTAGACACAAAAATCACTAACAAAATATTGGCAATTGAAAGAAGCAATATATGTAAGTGATAATATACAAATGATAATGTATTATGAGCAACTCGAATTATCTCAGGAATGAAAAGTTAGCTTAGTCCTTGAAAACTGAACTCTGTAATCTTCTAGGTTAGCAGAATAGTATAACCACTTTCATAGATGAAGGTAAAACATTTGATAATAGTATTTCAGTAATATCATAATCTCTAATTGGAGGCAATATTGTGCAAAAATAAAAAGCTAACAAAAAGTTTAGAAAGTTCCTACATAAGAATCAGTTCCAGGTATAACCCAAAGTGCAACTGTGTTTTTATGTCAGGGTGTGTGTGTGTGTGTGTGAGTGTATATCTAAATAATATAATTTGTACTCCCCACCCTGACTTTGTGATGGCTGACACTTCTGTGAAGGATATCAGGAGGCTCTAGAAATGAAGCTAGGAATAGACCTGAGGCTTCCTGGTTTAATGTAGACAGCCAAGGTTAATTTATGTTATAAAAATCACTTAATCATAGTAAAAGATTAGAAATTAGTAAAACTATCTCAATAACTTTTGAAAAAATAACATATTTGATTAAAAAAAGAATCATTAATGATAACCTTTTTAGCACACTCAGAATAAATAAAATCTTTGATCTGCCAACAGGTATATTCAAAACATCTCGAGTAAACACCATACTTAAGGGTCAAATCCTGAAAGCTTACTTTTGAGATTTGTTAGAAGTAAATATTTCCCATTATCATCCCTTTCATTAAACACTGTACTGGACTTTCTTGGAGGTTCAACAAGTCAAGGAAAATAGATAAAAGCATAGCGGTAGGAAAGAAACAACAGTGTCAGTATTGGCAGATAGTAAGACAAAATAATGAAGAGGTTTCAACGAATGTCAAGTAAGAATACATGCAGCCAAAATACTCATGCCCTTGACATGAGAAATATTATTTAGATCAAACCAATTAAGGATTTCTTATTTTAATTTATGAATGCATTTTGAGACAGAAAGGCTCAATTCCACTTCAAGTTTTATTTCTTGAGTTTCCTCATGTCCTTCGCAGAAATATCAACCATCACAAAAGAGGGTGAGAGGGGAGTAAAATTATATTTAAGTACATTCCCTCCCCACACATACACACAGAGTTATCTTTTGGGTCATACCTGGAACTGATTTTTAAGTAGGAATTTTCTAAATGTTTTGCCCAGCTTTTTCTTTTTATAATATATTCCATCCAATTAGAGATTATGATATTAATGAAACACCAATGTCCTCTGATTCTTACATGTACTAACAAAAATAACAAAAATGTGACTGCAAAAAAATTTGTTTTGCCTTTTCGATTTTTTAATCATCATTATTTAAATGTACATTCTAATCTTTGTTTCAACATTTATATGGTATTAGATTAAATAAATTACCATATATTTTAAAAATTTTAATCTGAAATATTATATTTGGTGACTCTTTATAAAAAATGTTTTGATTATTTTGGTCAAGATCATTTGCAATTTTTCTATTGGTTAAATGGATTCCTTGTTTGTTAGAATTTTACTTGAAGTGCTATATTATTAATCAAATTATTTCCTAAGTAATTTTTGATAACATGTTACTCTAAATTAGTTTTAGGTTGAGTTTTCATCAAAAAACCCACTTTTTTTCCTGTGTTGCATACCTTATAAAGAAAAAAATATATATTTATTTAAAAAAATTTAAAACAATTTTTTTTTATTTCAGCATCTTACAGGGGTACAAATGTTTAGGTTACATATATTGCTTTGTTCCCACCTAAATCAGAGCTTCAAGTGTGTCCATCCCTCAGATGGTGCGCACTGCACCTATGAGGTGTGAATATATCCACTCCCTCCTTCCGCCCCCATCCTGCCTGACACCTGATGAATGTTACCATTATATGTGCCCATAAGTGTTGATCAGTTAATATCAATTTGGTGGTGAGTACATGTGGTGATTATTTTTCCATTCTTGAGATACTTCACTTAGTAGAATGGGCTCCAGCTCTATCCAGGATAATACAAGAGGTGCTAGATCACCATTGTTTTTTCTGGCCGAGTAGAACTCCATGGTATACATATGCCACATTTTATTAATCCACTCATGTATTGATGGACACTTGGGTTGTTTCCACATCTTTTTAATTGTGAATTGTGCTGCTTTAAACATTCGAGTGTAGATGTCTTTTTTTATAGAATGTCTTTTTTTCCTTTGGGTAGATGCCTAGTAATGGGATTGCTGGATCAAATGGTAGTTCTACTTGTTGTTCTTTGAGTTATTCTCATATTACTTTCCACAAGGTTGTACTAGTTTGCAGTCCCACCAGCAGTGTATGAGTGTTCCTATCTCTCTGCATCCACACCAACATTTATTGTTTTGGGACTTTGTGATAAAAGCCATTCTCACTGGAGTTGAGTAATATCTTATTGTGGTTTTGATTTGCATTTCCCTGATGATTAGAGATGCTGAGCATTTTTTTATGTTTGTTGGCCATTAGTCTGTCTTCTTTTGAAAAATTTCTGTTCATGTCCTTTGTCCCCTTTTTGATAGGGTTGTTTGATTTTTTCTCGCTGATTTTCCTGAGTTCTACATAGATTCTAGTTATCAGCCCTTTATCGGATGTGTACCATGTGAATATTTTCTCCCATTCTGTAGGCTGTTTGCTCTCTTGATAATTTCGTTGGCTGTGCAGAAGCTTTTTAATTTGTTCAGGTTCCATTTACTCATTTTTGTTGTTTCTGTGATTTCCTTTGGGGTCTTCTTCATAAATTCTTCCCCTAGGCCAATGTCTATAAGAGTTTTTCCAACATTTTCTTCTGGAATTCTTACGGTTTCATGTCTTAGGTTTAAGTCTGTTATACACCATGAGTTGACTTTTGTGAGAGGTAAGAGGGGTGCGGATCTTTTTTCAGTCTTCTACATGTGGCTATTCAATTTTTCCAGCACCATTTATTGAATAAGGATTCTTTTCCCCAGTGTATGTTTTTGTCTGCTTTGTCAAAGATTGGATGTCCAAATGAAGAGGGTTTTATATCTGTGTTCTCAGTTCTGTTTGATTGGTCTATGTCTCCATTGAGTTTTCTAACAATCCACGTTCAAAATTCTTCTTCTGTCATTTTAGTGTTCTGAATTTGATTGCTAGAGAGCTGGTGTTTCCCTTTGGGTGTGTCGTTTCCATTTGATTCTTCATACTTCCAGAGTTCTTTCGCTGAATCCTTCCCATCTGGAGCAGCTGCTGCTTCTTACTTTTGATTTTCATTTAGATAATGACACACCCAGTTTAGTCTCTCAGCCAGTAGATGGTGCTTGTGAGTGAGATTCAACCACACCCTGTGTGATGAGTCAGTAAATGCAGTAAAAGGACATGCAAGTTGACCCCCCTGGCCTTAGGTGGTACTTGCTGGGAGGAGCAAGCTGCAGTGTTGTTTTTGGGTCCTGTGACCAACTGTCATTTCTCTGGAGAGACATTCTAGTGCCTCAGGTGGTGGGTGGGGCCCTGGGACTTCCACATACCATCTCTTACTCCCCCTCAGGGGGGCAGTTGGGGGAGTGAGGCCGGGCAGGGATGGGTTGGGTTACCCTGCCCTCATGCTCCACAAATGCTGTTAACAGGGGTCAAAGATCTGTTCTCTGCTTCTAGACACAGCTCCCAGGGAGGGGCTGAAATGGCCCCACTCAGCCAAAAAGTCTGTTTGTGGAGGTGGGGCTGTCTGAAACCACAGTCTGGCTATCTGGAGCAGGCCTCACTCCTTTTCACTCTCCCCGATTGCCTGGGTTCTCCTGGGCCTCTGCTGGCAGGCAGGACCTCAGGTCAGTGGAGCTCCGCTGACTGTGATGCAAACTGGGAGGTTCCCTGCCCAAGATCACAGCTTGAGCTGGGAGCTCGGCCCTCTTGTGGAAGGAGGGGTGCCCCCTGAGTATGCTGCAGCTAGCATCCACTCTGATGTGCCCCGGAAGGCGCACAGACCTCAGTAGACTAGTTAGAAAATATCCCTCTGTGTCCCTGGGTAATGCGATAGAGACCTGCGTGTAGGTGATCTGGCCTACCAACCTGTCCCCTGGGCCCCGGAGATCAATCCCTCACTGTCAGGGAGAAGAATGCTGGTCTCAGGTCACCCACAGGGTGCCCAAGCTGGATCAATGTCTCTCTGTCTTGGGGTTTGCTCCACTCTGCTGGAGTTACCAGGCAAGCAGAAGCAGGGAGGGCTGTCAGGTAGGGAGCTCACAGTCTGAGTACCCCTCCGTCTGCTGCAGGCCCCCAAAAGGAAAGGTCCTGTTGCCCATGCATGCCTCTGGGTGGTGGCTAAATTGTTTCTCTTGGCAACTGGGCATAGGGAAGGTGAAGGGGAAGGAGAGATTGAAGGAATATGGTATCTGCTGATCAGCTTGGGTCTGTGGGGCGGGAGGCGCCCAAAGGAGCTGGGTGCCTACTGCGCTGTCCGCAAGAGGCTCTCCACTCACTGGCGGCAGCTGTCTCTGTGCTGTTGTCAGCAGGTCTCTCCAGCAGCTCAGGAGCCCACCAGCAGTCCGAGATGCAAGGGAGGGGAAATTTAACGGCTCTACCTTCCCTTGTCACTGGTCTCCAAGCCTCTCCAGATTTAGACCCCGCAGATGCATTTCTCCTTTCAGTTCTGCTCTGCAACCTCTTCCCGTGGAGTCTCCTGTAGTTTCAGGCACCCTTCCTTCCGACCCTCATCTGATCTGTTTGCATGTTAGTTTTTTTCACTTTCATCTAAAATCTTTCCTTCTTGCAGAGACACTCTGGCTGGAGGTGTTTCTCATCCACCATCTTGCCTCTCTCCAAGAAAAAAAAAAATTTAAATAATTGCATTGTATTTTTTACCTAAAATGACTGGTGGCGTGATATGATACTTCCAGTCATATCCAATAAATATCTGTTTATGTGTATTTAAAAAGTTTACCATGTTCCTTCATTAACTAGCATCTATACTAGCACCTATACTTAAGAGCAGAGTTATGTACAATTTATTGCATTCTTTGTTCAGAGTGCTTTAATTATCATAAATGTATTTGAAATATTTGACATGGTAAAACTCCCAAAGCTTGCATATACATTTGAGAATTTATTATTTCTCTTTAATTACATTTATACAGTTCTTAAGCAATTAAGTTTGCAAGACAAATTTTTAAGAGATGAGAAAGAGTACAGTGCCTAATGCATAAAAAATGAAATTTCCAATACTGTTTATGTACTATTTTACATAAAACAAAGACAATGGGGAAAATGCTTCCACAAAAGAGATAAGATAGATATTGCCAATTAAGGAATTGCATTTGAGGCAATCACTAAAAAATAACAACAGTCGCTTTATTCATAGTCTGAATTTTGTTTGCCAGCCAAATTGAAGTGGACCTCTACTCTATAATGTATTGCACTAAATTTGATTTTTCTTTTTTTAATCAGTAGAAATACATACAGTTTTTGACAACCAGAATCACTTCCACTTTCAAAATCTAGAGTTAAGCACTTTTTCTTGATATTTTAATTATACTCTGAATGTATGTATCCATAGACTTAACAATGAAATTTGTTTTAAGAATTAAAATTCAGGATATCTTCTGAATAAATATCTAGAGAATAATTTGACAACGCACAAAATGTGTGCACTTAAAATTCGACAGCGTTTATAAAATATATGTTTTTATTTATCTCATATATACTTCTTAAAAGTTGCATTCTGAACAAGAAAGAATGATGCTATTGCAAGATTAAAATAAGGATTATCTAGTGTAATCTGCTTTTGTACTTCAGTGCACATTGTTTAGTTTTATAAATCAGTTTTTTTCTGCAGATATTGTTGAATTTGGACATATTTGCTGCATACAAAACTTGAATTCCAAATCCTATGCAGAAATCCTACTGGAAGCAGCAAAGAAGCAGGTGTTGCAGTGAAGAAGATGCAAACTGTCTTGTGGGGACAACTTTGGTCACCATCAAAAGCAGCTGCAGTTGGAGCAGCATTGGGAAATACCAGTTTGCCGTTCTAGCTTTCTGTGATGGTCAACAGCATGCCGTGTTTTTCACTAATGGAATAACAGGACAGAATATTCATGACATGGGATAGGCCTCAGAAAGTTCCCTTTAATTACATGCAAATTGAAAGTCAATAGATTGACAATTTTTCTATATGTAGCCATTTTTAATAGCAGTATTTCATAATGAAATGTACCACATTTTATCGTGCTTTGCTTTATTGAACTTTGCAGATGCTGCGTTTTTCACAAATTGAAGGTTTGTGGCAACGCTGCGTTGAGCAAGTCTGTTAGCATCATTTTTTTCACAACATATACTCACTTCATGTTTCTGTGTTACATCTTGTAATTCTCACAATATTTCAAACTTTTCCATTATTATTATTATATCTGTTATGGTGGTCTGTGAATAGTGATATTTCATGTTGCTATTGTAATTTGGGGGGTTGCCATGAACTGCTCCCTCATAAGACTGAACACTTTTATCTATAAATGTGTTCGTTACGACTGCTCCACTCAAAGGCTCTCCCTTGTTCTGTCCCCTCTCCTCTGGACTCTCTATTCCCTGAGGGACAACAGTATCGAAATTAGGCCAATAAATAACCCTACAATGGACTCTAAGTGTTTAATTGAAAGGAAGAGTGGAGTCGCATATCTCTACTACAAATCAAAAGCTAGAAATCATAAGGCTTAGTGAGGAAGGCACATTGAAAGCCTAAATAGGCTGAAAGCTGGGCCTCTTGTGCCTAACAGCCAAGCTGTGAACATAAAGAAAAAGTTTTTGAAGGGAAATTAAAAGTGTGAGTTTAGTAAACACACAAATGATCACAAAGTGAAAAGCCTTATTGCTGATACAGAGAAAGTTTGAGGGGTCTGAATAGATTGAACCAGCCATGACATTCCCTTAAACTAAAGCCTCATTCAGAGCAAGTCCTTAAATCTCTTCAAGCCTATAAAGGCTGAGAGAGATGAGAAAGTTGCAAAAGAAAAGTTTGAAGCTAACAGAGGTTGGTTCATGAGGTTTAAAGACAGAAGCATCGCCACAATAAGAAGTGCAAGGTGAAGCAGCAAGTGCTGATGTAGAAGTTACAGCAAATTATCCAGAAGATCTAGTTAAGAAAATTGATAAAGGTAACTACATCAAACGATACATTTTAAATGGAGACAAAACAACCTTATATTGAAGAAAATGCCATCTAGGATTTTCATAATTAAAGAGGAAACGTCAATGCCTGGCTTTGAAGCTTCAAAGGACAAGTTGACTCTCTTGTCATAAGTTAATGTAGTGATGACTTTAAGTTGAAGGCCCAATGCTCATTTGCCATTCCCCAAATCCTAAGACCCTTAATAATTATGTTAAATCTACTCAACCTGTGCTCTATAAACAGAACAACATGGCCTGAATGACAATACATCTGTTTACAGCACAGTTTACTGAATATTTTAAGTCCATAGTTGAGACATCCTGCTCAGAAAACAAGATTTCTTTCAAAATATTCCTGTTCATCGACAATGCACCTAGTTACCCAAGAGTTCTGATGGAGACGTACAAGGAGATTAGTGTTGATTTTATAACTCCTATCACAATACCCATTCTGCAGCTCATGGAAGAAGACATCATTTCTACTTTCAAGTCTTATTATTTAAGAAATATATTTTGTAAA
>CAUYSK010055117.1:0-38716 GCA_963575035.1 Avahi laniger | reverse complement strand
CATTAAGTACCATAGAAAGAGTCCTAGTTCTGAGTCACTTTTTCTCTCTGCAAAATAGGACCTGAAACACCTTGCTCAGTTCCATTTATTCTCTATTCAAAGTTACTTATTGGCTGGGCGCAGTGGCTCACTCCTGTAATTCTAGCATGCTGGGAGGCCGAGGTGGGCGGATAGTTTGAGCTCAGGAGTTTGAAACCAGCCTGAGCAAGAGCGAGATCCCATCTCTACTAAAAAAAAAAAAATTAGAAAGAAATTAGCTGGACAATTAAAAATATATAGAAAAATTAGCCAGGTGTGCTGGTACACGCCTGTAGCGCCAGCTACTTGGGAGGCTGAGGCAGGAGGATCACTTGAGCCCAGGAGTTTGAGGTTGCTGTGAGCTAGGCTGACGCCACGGCACTCTAGCCTGGGCAACTCAGTGAGACTCTGTCTCAAAAAAAAAAAAAAAAAAAAAAAAAAAAGTCAAAAGAAACTTCTAACTCACCAAGTTTTTCAACTTTACTGTTTACTGGATTATAAAAAATAAAATAAAATACTCACCTTGGAGAATTATAGCATTACAGAAACATGACTTTACATATTTAAAGTCCTCCATAATCCCACCACACAGAATCACTATAATAACTATAAAATGTTTATTAGCTCAGAGTATTTCCTGTGCAAAGACTAATATACATAAATGCCTTAAAAATAAACAAATCACATCATACCATATGTTCCATTCTACTCTTTCCCCATGGGGGATTTTCTGGTAAAACTGAAAAATCTGCTAGATAAATTCTAAAAGAGCGGTAACACTGTGTATGTTCTATTCTTCACCTAACTTTTATATGTATCTGACTGGTAGGAAGTGACATATATTACAAAGGTGTTCATCGAAAGGCTAGTTTTGATAGCAAAATAACAATAATGAAAAAAATAATAGTATTAATAATAAATATAACAAAGTCTATAGATTCGTAGAATGAGCTATGTGCAGTCACTAGAAAGAAATTAATACACAATTTTTTTTAAGGCAACTATGGAGTAAAGAGAGAATATTTTGTTTTAATTGGTCACATTGTTAATTCTGAAAAGTATATCTCCCTGAAATAGTTTAAGGTTTTCTCAATAATCTCACAGCAGCACCACATTCTTGCTGCAATACATAACAAGAAGAAAACAGATCTCAGAAATATTCTGCTCATTTCTTTATTTACCTTTGCTATTAAGTTCTGCTATCTCACACAAAAATTTTAATTTGAAATAACAATTTTTTTTTTATGCTGAGAAGAAGTATTTATTACATTTTGGGTCAGGTTCAGCAGGTAAAGGAGAGTTAGATTTTTGAGTCTTCTTGAGTTCATGCTATGACTACAAACCTGTGAGGGACCAGGGAGTTACTGTGTGAAAATCCACGTGCCTTATGAATGCTGCTTGTTCACAGATGCTGGAAGTTCTTTTCTGTCTTGTTGAGATCTGTACAACTCTTCACATTCATGCTTAATAGCAAAAATCTTTCCCCGACATTATCTCCTCGATCCACCCAGACAGCAGGACAGGTAGGAAAGACAGGTAGTAAATACTCTTCCCATTTTAGAGATGAAGAAATCAAGGCTCAACATTTAGGACACCAAGACCACAGAGTGAGTAGCTGGGTACAGAGCTGGGTGTCCTGATTTAAGTCTCAGGGCTCTTTCTAACCCAACCCTTCTAATGCTAAGGAGATCAGCTGCGTTTCAGAGAAACATAACCTAATTCTGGTAGGGTCTTCTACTGCTGTAGTAGGTTATTAGGGTAAAGTGAAAGCAGTAAAAGTGGTTAGGGTGGCTAGGTGGAGGGAAAAAAGATGCTATTTAATATAAAGGTGTTCACTTTATTTTACATTTGAAAACCCAAAAGATACACTGCCTTATTGAGTTCACAGTTATGCCACGGATAAAAGAGAGTCATGACTTCCAAATGACATTTCAAAAACATCGTTTAAGTGACTTCATCTAGAGATAGCAAATATACAAACTGTCACCTCTCCTTGTTTGTGGCCATAGCAAACATCACTAGATGATCACTGAGCTCACCTCCACTCAACCCGGTCATAGCCTTGGTATCCTTTGGGGACACCACAATCCAGGGCGACGTCACAGTAAACCAACAGACATCGGTATGTGGGATGACACTCTAGTCTTTTCCTCTAGAAATGGATGATGCATCCCTGGGCCTGTTTAGCAATAAGGTTTCCTATATATGGTTATACCAGACATACATCATCATTTTTGATTATGTTAAAAATAAACACATGAGGCTGTACTACTCTCAGCCACGGTGACTGATCCACATCAACCACATTCGTCAAAGGAACGTGAAACAGTTTGGTCAGTGGCAATTGTTCACTTACGAAGTAAAACTTATTGGCATTAATTTGAAATTTTATTGCCTTAGTTACCCAAATATATTGTTTTGATGAAAGAGACTTGGTATAATTCAAGCTGTGTTAAGAAGATTCCTTGTTAGCTGCAAAAGTAAGCCTTTCTTATCCTATAATGAAAAGGAAAAATGTAATCACAAAATCATTTGGTTTATCGCATATTTTTTTCTCCAAAACCAAGCTAAAAATTAAATGGAAACATTTTAACTAATGTTCACCAATAAGTTTTAAAAATTCGCTGATAACATCAAAGCCAAGATCAGAAATTTAATTCAAAGGAAGAAAGTACATGGAATGCTATTTCAAAAGGCACTCTTCTAAGAATTACAAATCTTTAAAGAGGAAGAATAAAATTAACCATGTGGTAAGAAACGACAGAGATCTAGCACCTCTTATATTTTCCTGGATTGAACTTAAGTCCATTATTCGAAGTGAGGTATCACAAGATCGAAAGAATGGGCTCCACTTGTACTCGCCATCAAATTGGTACTAACTGATTAACACTACGGTGCTCACAAAGCAGTAATACTCTCCAGGGATTAGGGGAATGGGGGAGGGTAAACCCACAACTAAAGGGTTTACCCTCTACGGGGAGCGTTGTAGAGGGGAAGGGCATGCCTCCAACCCTGGCTTGGGTGAGGCAAAGACATAAAATGTAACCATAGGCTGGGCGTGGTGGCTCATGCCTGTAATCCTAGCACTGTGGGAGGCCGAGGCAGGTGGATTGCTCAAAGTCAGGAGTTCGAGAGCAGCCTGAGCAAGAGTGAGACTCCATCTCTACTAAAAAATAGAAAGAAATGATCTGGAAAACTAAAAAAAAAAAAAAAATATATATATATATATATAAAAACTTAGCCGGGCATGGTGGCGCATGTCTGTAGTCCCAGCTACTTGGGAGGCTGAGGCAGGATTGCTTGAGCCCAGGAATTTGAGGTTGCTGTGAGCTAGGCTGATGCCATGGCACTCACTCTAGCCCGGACAACAAAGCGAGACTCTGTCTCAAAAAAAAAAAAAAAATGTAACCATAACATTTGTACCCTCATAATATCTTGAAATAAAAAAAAAAAAATTAATCACGTGGAATGAAATTGGAGGTATTGTTGCAGGTAGGCATAGTTTTCAAAATATATAGATAAATGCATGCAAAAATAGAGAGGTATGTGTTGTTATTGCGGTGTATGTACATATGTGTTTATGTTAATATGTGCATATTTACATTTTCTAGCTCTGTCCACTGAGGGTGCCTAGAAGCAATGAAACCTCAATCAGAATGAGTGCCCTAGCACCTATACTTTGGTTTCTAAACACCATTCTCCACTAAATGGAGCTAGAGCTCCTTGGAAAAGTGCTGATTTTAGAACTGGGGAAAGGAAAAATAGAAGATTAGCCTGGAATATCTTATTACAACAGGAAATAAGAAAGTGCTCAAAATAATGGGAACATGTCAAAAGGACAGAGGCTGAAAGCCTGAAAGAGTTCCATATGGCCAAAATTGGACCCATGTGACCACCAAATTATAAAAATCCATGAGTCCATATTGATATAATAGATAAAAAGACAGATAATAGACAGATTAAATAGTGGGGAAAGGAAGATTCCTTCTTATAGTGGAAAGACAACTAATAAATGCAGAAGGAATGGCGTTAGAAAAATCACCATCTGTCAATCATCACAATAATAATAGATTCAATTGAAAACATCAATTGATACTAAAGCCAGTATATGACAGTTTGAGGAGTAGCAGCCTCAAAGTGTCTCCTCATAAGATAATTATAAATTTTAAAGAAGAAAATAGTAACTTTATAGTAGAGAAACAGATATGACTTTAACCAAGTGGTTCAAGTTAGCATCACCAATAAAGGGACGAATCGACCTTATGTGATTCCTGACACTGCACACTGAGAAGGACACACTATCTATCACTCTGCGGTATTCTTGCCCAAAATGTATGACCTGCCTCTGCCCATAAGGAAACATTAGACAAATGCAAATTGAGGGACATCCTGCAAAACACCTGGTTTGTACTCTTTAAAAATATCAGTGGCATGGAAGACAGAAGCAGGATTGTTCCAAACTTAAGGAGACTAAAGAAATATGAAAATGGAATAAAATCCACAATAGGGGAGTTTCTTTTGCTATAAAGGACATAATGGGCAGAGTTAGTGAAATCCGAATAAATTCTATAGATCATAAGGCTATACAAATGTTAATTTCCTGATTCAGATGACTGTACTGCAGTTATGTAAGAAAATGTCTTAGTCCTAAAAAGTACACACTGATGTATTTAGGGATAAAGAGTAGAGAGGAAAAAGGATAAATGTCATAAATGTTAACATTTGGGAAATCTGGGTAAACAGTGTACAGAAATTCATGTCTGTAAGTCTGAAATTATGTCAAAGTAAAAATTCAAAAATTCAAAAGAAAAAAAGGGGAGTGTTCTATTCCTTTATTTGAAAAAATGCTCCATCAGGTAAATTCACATGCCATTCCACAATTTTAGCTGGTCTCAGAACATTATCTTCACACCTTACAAGTGGTAAAATCTCACTTTGCTTTACGAAGTAGCCCAGCTCTGGGAGGGAAAGCATTGCTAATCCTTTCTAGTTGACCCTGTAACCAACCTTGTTAGCAATGACAGACCAACTAAACCAAAAACAAACAAAAAAAGGGAATGACTGGTTTACACAAAAGCCTCTTAGCTTCCAGAGCTTCTGTGACCATATCCTCAGGGATTCAAACCATAACACTTGCAAGATAAACTTGCATTTAAAGAAGACTGTACAAAATAACAGTTATTAGGAACACAGGGCTCAAGTCTCCCACATGCACTGCACCCAGAGAATCAAGATTGCCATCTCCAAGCAGAATAGCACTTAACCCACATGACTGCTGTGGAGGTTCACTGACCACCAAAGGTGAGCCCACAACAACACAAAAATGAACTCAGTTCTCCAACCTATTTAGCTTGAAGACCGGCAAGAAATAGAGATGTCGATAGCCCCTGCAAGTCTTTGAGAAAGAATTTCAGTGGAGCCGCATCACAGGGGCGTTGAACTCACATGTAAGCCATACTAAAAAAAGTAGATCGAGAGAGAAATAACATACTGGGATAACACACGCCTCAAAGTGAATGTGTCGCTTTCTTAGTAGGTCTGTTTCCCTGTGCTTTTCTCAGCATGAGCATTTTGCCAAATGAAGTATTCGCAGAACAAGCCAAACATTCCATATGGCGTGTTTGAGTTACTTGGGGACAGAGGAACTCCGCTCTTGTCTCACTGAGGACAGTGAGGTGATCCAATGCTGTGGGGAACCAGCTGGTTGGACTTACGGAGAGATGCTATGTTCTCCAAGTGGCACCTCCTGAAGGGATTTTTGGGGATAATATTGGCCTTATGTGATTTTTTTCTTTTTGCTTTCTCCTAAATAACATTCAGTAGAATTGATTACAATATGATAGGTCTAAAGTAGACTCTAGAGCCCACAGAGAAAGGGGTTATGTTTGAGAATGAAGAAATCCGCTTAAGTTGGATAATCCACGCTTTGAGCACTGGGAAGATTCTTCTAAAAGTCTCGAACTGTTTGAAAGAACAGATGTATAGTTCCTCTAAGAAATCTGGTGGTATTAAGGTATAGGAACCTTGCATTCTCTTTAAAAGATAGCTGAGAAAGCAGGCTCTGAGGCAGAAAAACTAAAACCACTGGGTTTTTTATGGTTTCGAATGAGTACGAAAAGATACTAGGAAGAAACTGAATTTAGTTTTCTATATAGGAACTGAGTATATGCAATCAAAGGTGGGGTCAAAAGTTGTAAAAAGGGCCTGGAAAGCTCACAGGTAACAGGGGTGGAGGGAAGATTCCCCAAAATCAGAAGCAAACCCTTAATAACTCAGAACTTGTTGTATCTCAGTACCAGATGCGAGGTCAGAAGGGTATGACAGCAGTTTGTCCACGCAGACCCAAGGCAGATGGGGACACAAGATTCCAGGGGGCAGCATGGGCCTTGCAGTCACATGGGCTGGGGGGGCATTTAATCTAAGGGGGTCCAGGACTTCCGGCCACAGCTCCAGGATGGGCCAGCAAGGCTTTCTCCTCAGGCCGTGGGAGCACCCGGGCAGGCACCCCACTTGGTGGCCATCACTCAGGCAGGCTAGCTGGAAGAAAGGAACGTTGACAACTCTGTCCCCAAGTAACTCGACTCCCGTCTGAAGGTTCCGGAGTAAAACAAGTCTCTACCTCAGTGACTCTCCCCGGTGCCCCCGTCATTCTCCAGCAGGAGTTTTAGCAATCTGTGGGAGCATTTCTCACTGTCATGACAGTTGGTGTGTGTTCCAGTGACGGCAGAAATCCTCAAATGCTCAGAGTCCCCTGCAATGAAGAATGATTCTGCTCCTGCCACTGCTTTCATGTATCCCAGTAGACATGCATGGAGGTAAAATAACAAACTTTTTAGGATTCCCGCAGCAGAGAACCTAGCTTGGTTTTACATATAAACACAAAGGGGTTTTTGTAGTTTAAATATCCATAGATTATATACCCATGTCTACAGCAACGTTATTCACAATAGCCAAAAGGTAGAAGCAACTCAAGTGTCCATTAGTAGATGAATGGATAAATAATAGGTGGCATATACAGACGATAGAATATTATTCAGGCTTGAAAAGGAGAGAAATTATAACACAGGCTACAACATGAATGAATCCTGATGACGTTAGGCTAAGTGAAATAAGCCAGTCGCAAAAGGACAAATACTATATGATTTCACACGTGGTATTTCATAGAGACAGAAAGTAGAATGGTGATTTCCTGGAGCTGGGGGTGGGGAGAGGGAGTTTGTGTTTAATGGGTACAGGGTTTCTTTTGGGGAAGCTGAAAAGTTCCGGAGATGGATGCTGGTGTTGGTTATACAACATTATGAACGTACTAACACCACTGAGCTGTGGTTAAAATGGTAAATTTATTGTCATGTATATTTTACCACATGTATATTTCACCATATATGTACATACACACACAGAAGTTTCCAGGAATGCAATGCCTTTATCAATCAAAGGAAGACTGTAGTTTATTGTGCAAGAACTTATCCATGACCTGTTCACCACTGTGGAAATTCGCATCACAGACGGAAATGCCAACTCACAGTGCCTGGGTCACCAGCACCAGCCTCCAGCAGTATTCGTAGATGGCGCACCACAGCGAGTCTACACGCAGGGACAAGCATCTGATGGCACCACAGTGTCTTCTAATGCCACTGTGCTGGAGCACGCACACACTGATATACATGTTTTATTACAAAGTATCTTCTTTTGTTTTCTAGTACATTACAGCCTATCTATGTCTACAATTGTATGTGTATGTGTGTATATTTATAAATAATTTGTGAATTTCATTTTATGACAGTACTGTGGCGTTTCAAAGTATTTTATAAAAAATGGGTGGGAGGAGCAGGGCTGGCTCTGACGCGGCTGCGAACCACTGCTCTGGTCTCAGAGAACAGACACCCGTCGGAGCAGAGTAACTTTGCAGCAAGGACAAGAAACTCTTGTAAAAAGCACCCTTTTACAATTAAGGTCCTTATGGTGAAGATCTAGTGGTAATTTGCCCACTCCCCTGAAAAGGAAGACATTTGGTGAAAAACTAGAAAGCCTCTGACTCTTCTTAATGAGGAAACAACACACACACACACACACACACACACACACACACACACTAAAATAATCACATTCATGCCTCCTCGTCTGGTAATAAACTTAGTCACAGACGAGGTGAACCAGAGAACATACTTGCAGTCATGGGAATCACCGTATCATGTCAAAAGAGATTAGGATTTGACTGAGAAGGGCACGGCGTGTCAACTGCAATTACACATACATCGTTTCTCCATTGTGATCATCTTCATTTCCATCTCAACACTGGGACATGATTAATATTTTACACACTGTCCAAAAGAGGAATGTGACTTACCAGAAACCGTACTGAACATTTCAAATGCAGATCCTCCTTTGCCAAGAGAAAAATCCTGCCCAGCTGTAGATTTCTCATTTGCAAAACATAAAAGCAATGAAATTCCATTACTTAGAGAAACTGGCTGTTCCTCCAAACCCTTGGCAACAGAAGCTGTACTTATCTTTTTGAACAATAGTCTCAGAAAATATATTCACTATCAAAAAAGACAGTAAGTAACACATTTGAGCTTTAAGAAAGCACTCTTGCTCAAGCAAATTCCTGTTAGGGAAAATCCGCCACCCTGGCCTGGGAAGTACAAGACTGACCCTAAAACATGCACAAAAAGAGCTCCAAGTTTAAGAACCTTTCAAAAAGTCAAAAGGGGTATAACAATCTTAACAATGTCACTGAAACAAAATCAAGCATCCTTTTAATATGCAAGTTACCACCCTGTTCCCACTCCCTCCCAGGAGTGAGATCTACACTCAACTTGTTCAGTTTGTTTTCCCTGTGAGATTTAACTGTGTATCTTCCTGAGGCTTATAAATTATCCTGAAGCATGCTGCATAGCAAGTTGTAGAACGCATCCAGAGGAGACTGGAAAAGAGAGACTTTGTTCTCAGTGCTGCTGATGCTCCTTTCCCCAGGAGGAGCCTGTGGCCACATTCCAGTCGGTGACGTGAACTTCACTTATGGCTTAGTTCACGGTCACAGCTCCCACTCAGTCCGAAGTTTTGAAATGGGCCGTGAAAATACTCAGGAAGTACAGGCACTACGCAAATGTGTTTGGAACAACTAACACCCACTGGTATTGGTGCTGTTTTTCTGGTTTCTTATTTAATGTACTATATAGTACAGCTATGGCCCAGGGGTGAGTTTCTTGTGGTATCTGGAATGTCTTCTTGGATTCTCATATTTACTTTTTCCCTAATAGGAGATCCAATCAATTTAGCCCTAGTCTGTACCCACTAAAAGAGCAATCGAAATGGTCAAAAACAGCAGCAAAAAAAAAAAAAAAAAAAAAAGTAGTCAGTTATATCAAACTTTGCAACAGGAGCCCATACAATGAAGCAACAAATAGTTCTCTCCCTTTCAGCAACTTGGAGCATCCTAGAACACCCTGCAACGCTATTCCAAAGTGTTGCACGGTGGGGCTGAGAGACCTACTTCGCCCAGCATAAATCTAGCAACCCGCTATACGAAAGTTTGAAATGATGAGTGAAGAACTGAAAATGAAGGAGTGGCTAATGACATGAGTGAATCCCAACATCAACCTTTGCTGCGCATCCCTGGACCATCAAGTTGTACAACTGACAACAGGCAAAGAGGACAAACACAGAGAACAAGGCATCTGTAGAAACAGCTGTGTGCTGTGAGCTGAGGACATCAGAGTGACTCCAAAGCTGACACAATTGCACCCTGGTAACCAATACGAACAGTCACAATTTTTACAACAGGACTCGCTCATCTGGTTCCAACTAACACACAACTCCCCAATGATTTTCACACAGGGTTGTAACTGATGCACACAAAACAGATGCAGGTCTGCACGAAAAAGCCAAATCGTGAACACGCCACTCACAATCTGGCTTCTCTACATTTAACAAAAACTTAACGCCACAACAATGAGCTCTCAACCTGGTCCCACGCAATCGGGGAAGGGTGACCCCGGCCCAACCATCTAAACTCTTTAAACCTCCCTCCAGACCAAACATCTTGCTGTGAGCCGGATGAAGATGGGATGGCATTCAGCCTATTAAAAGACACTAGCCAGCGTTCACATACCTCAATAATCCTGTCATGAATTTGCAGGCCTCCTTCTTTGGCTGCGGGCCCACTGTCAACTATTTTGGATACAAAGATTCCTTCACTGGACGATCCATCTTGGTTGTCCTGTGGGTTAAAAAAACACATGCATGAATGCTAGGCATTAAGTTGGGCATGAAAATAAAGCTTACACTCTTAAAACAGTAATTGACTCTCGCTACATCAAAAGTGGCAATGGGGTGAAAGCTATTTGTTTCTCCTAATTTCTGCTTGCAACTAAAATAAACACAGACACATGGTAAAAGATTTGAAACCATACCAAAAGATATAAAATGATAAGTCTCTGCCATCTCCAACCCACTGTCCTTCTTCCCCTAGCTAGCATCTATTTGAGTTTACACATCCTTTTCAAAACATTTTAATGCATTGCCTTCCCAACAATGTATCTGTTCCTTTTTTATGCACATAAATGAGATTATGCTATCCTGTCTCTTATGTCCTTGCCTCTCTCATTTAACTCTAAATATCACAGAGATCTTCTTCTACCAATCCAACATGTCTACCTTACTCCTCTTATTTTATTTACTTATTTATTTATTTTTAGAGATGAAGTCCTGCTATGTTGCCCGGGTTGGTCTCAAACTCCTGCCCTCAAAAGATCCTCCTGCCTTGGCCTCCTGAGTAGCTGGGATTACAGGTATGAGCCACCACGCCCAGATATCTTACTTCTTTATACGACTTAGTAATATTCTAACATGTGAATAATTAATACTGTTTCTAGTCAGTGCTATTAGAGACGATGTTGTGATAATGCTCTTCTTCTTGTATTTTGAAATTACTTTGTGGGTTTTATATATCTAGGGCAAATCCCTAGCAATGGATCTGTTGGTTCAAAGTATATGTACATTTGACAGATAATGCCAAATGGTCCTACAGAGAGTTTACACTGATGGTTCATTAGACAGAGTGTATTCCCACATCCTCACCTGCACAGACTTATTCTTAAACTTATAAGTATCTAATAATCTGATTGTAAAAACAAGTATTTTGTTTTTGTTCTGACTTACATCAGAAAGGCCCACACCACTGCCCCAATACTAATAAATTCTGATCTCCAACCTTGAATCCATTTCGATCTTTGAATTAAATGTTAGAACTAAAACTTTCTGGGCAAGATGACAGCTCACTGCTCAAACTCCTTCCTTTCCTTAAAATCAAAAGGCACCAACAAGCTCATAAAAAACCCTCACAGATTGCTCACGAACTCCTTTTCAAACAGCACTGTGATGAATTCTCTCCAAGTGTGTGGATTAAATTTCAAGTGATTAACAGATGGATTTATAGATTAAATGGCACAAGCATGTGTTGTTTCCAAACAAAATCATTTGAAAAGTAAACTCAGGATGTTCCACAAAAACTCCAAAATCTGCAGTCATGGTAAATTCCTTGCCATAATGCCATTAGAAATCTATTTTAATAATAATCACTCTGCATATAAATACATAAAAATTCCATTTGTTAAGAAATAACTATGACAATAAAACATTTTCCTCTTGAAACAGAAAAAAAAAAACCCCTATTTTTTAAAGAGGGACAGTGATGACTTTAAATGTGACTCAATCTATCCCTTCAAATGCAATACCAATAAGTAAGGCTGAAAAAATGCACATTCCCCAGCCCTTCTCTCCTTCCCTGTTCACGCCCCCTCCACACACACACACACAGAGTGAAATGTTACATAATTCATCAAAAAAAACCAAAATCACAGTCTAAAATGAGCATTAAGTGTTTTTCCCAACAGCTATCCCCACATGACAGAGATGGGTCTCTAACTGCCATCTGGATTCCATCAGCGCTCTTCCAAGAGACGGGTGAGCGAGACCGTGGGTGCTGTGTTAGATCAGCCATCCTCAGAAGGCCTCCCTGCCTAGCATCACAGTGCTCTCCGCAGGCCTCCTGCACACCAGCCCCTTACCATCCAGATACCACATGCCTCCTGCCTCTCCCACAGCGGCCTCACTGACGCACTAGTCTGAAGGCACCTCTGGAGCTCCCTACACACACCCCTCAAGTGCAAGTACAAAGCTGCACACCAGCCTCTATTTACTGAGCACATACTAGGTACCAGATGCACAGTGAGTGTTCTGTGTGCGCTGTTTAATCCTCATAATAATCGCAAGTGGTAAGTACTATCGTCGTCCATTCCACTGATGAAAAACCTGAGACTTACCCACGGTCACACAGCTACAAAGTGGTACAGCCAAAGTGGTATGGCTCAGTTTCAAAAGGCTGATTCTCTTGCACATGCTGTGTGTGGAACCCTGTCTCCCACCGAGAAAACTCTCAAAATACACATGAATTCAGAAGTCCAACATTTCAGGCTATGAAATATTCCACTAGATGAACTCGAAGAGTCTCAATGGATCGCAGAAAATTTATGAACAAGCTTGAGTTCCCTGAGAGGTGATGTCAATATATCAAATGAAAAGAGATCTGTGTTTACTCTGATTTAACCACTTTGCATTTCTTGGCTAGAGAGGAAGAGGGAGATAGGAGAGGGGATTTTGGCTTTGGTTTGTTTTGCAAAATACCACACTGTACATAAATAATTATTCTTAAGGAGTGGCAGAAAGTTCAAGCAAAAATCAGAAAGCAACAGGCAAGACCAAACTCCAGAATTTAGGTTACATTAAGACAGTGGAGGGGTGGAGTGGTGACCAGGATGCGAAAAACACATAAAGCACAAAATCAAAGAAAACCAGATAGCTAGATTTTTCTCTTAAAAGACATCTCTTTTTTCTTTGTTTGGCTCCTCCCCTAACACATTTTAAGTTAGAGCTATTTATCAAGGCGAACTAATATGACTTGGGATTTATTTTTGCTTTGCTGGCTTGAGCAAAACAGAAATGAACAGGATTCCATCCAACCCAGGGGTCCCTGACAATGAAGCACACTTGCCAAAGACTTAAGTGAAAGGTTTGATACAACAGACTGGCTGCTGTTTCTTTAAGAATATGAGAACAAATGAATGAATGATGTGATTTTTCTAAGAGCATTACATACTGCATCGCGTAATGAAAACTCTTATGTCAGAGGCTCCAGCTGGGCTGTTTCACAACCCAGCCAAGCATCTAACACAGCAATTCCTTGGGAAACACACACATCATTTGCACTGTGTTCTTCCAGTAAGTAACAATGTGTGTGCACTGTTGTTCGTCTTGGCTTTTTAGTGTGTACTCAATGACTTGCCAAATATTCCAGGCAACAGTGTAGAACATATTTAGGTTTCACTATGCTATTTCTGCTAATCAGGACAAATTTTTAAAAACACTATGGCAAACACATGCATGTGAAATTAAATTTTCTTCTGGGGGACATGCATGCAGTTCTTGCAAAAAGACCACAGAAACTGGGAGTACTAATGGGAGCTACAAAATCGGGGATGACTTGCACTTAAATCACCTTTTTAAAGGAAAAAGAAATAAGCTAAAGCATGCCCTTTGATAAGCACAAGGAAGAACTGTATTCCAGGGAGGCTGGAGCGTAACTTCAGCCCTGGTGAGGCGCTGAAACTAAACACCATCTTCACTGGCTTTAACAGAGTAGGTTCTCCAACAATCACCTGAGAACCACAGACAGGCCTCTCCATTTTGAGCATTTTTCAGACACTGGGCTTTGGTGTGGTTAGATCCGAGGCAAAGAATAGGTCTTCCTGGTTTGGGCTCTTTTGGCTATGAAATCTTCCAAAACATCTGTGAAGTGAGTCTCAGTTTATTAAAGTGGTTTCTTAAAATTGATAACAATGGGTTGGGAGAGGAGGAAGAATAATTATTGAGAATAAACCAAGTTCAGCCAACTCTGTTATCTGTGCTAAATGGCAAAGTAGTTCTTGAGGGAGAGCTGGAGAACATGGGTTCAAGTTCTGGTCCCATTGTTTTCTGGGGTCAATTGTCTCCTCACCTCTCCCAAAGCTGGAGAAAGCTGATCTCCGGCAGCAAGGACTAAATCAGAACAGCACACAATTGTGACACGCAGCCTGGATGCTCAGACAGCTGCTAATAGGTAAAAATAAAAATATACTAACCTCATGGGGTTCTACAGTTTCTTAAGAATTCCGCCGAGATAATGGGAGAAATACAACTACGTGAGCCCATCCCTGGGGTTCGACCAAGTGGGAATGATCCCTGCTCTCACCCACCTTCGTATTTATGATTTAATCTCATTATTTAAAATGTCCTTTCTTATACATATGTTTTATAAGACAGATAATGTTCATCATTTTAATAACTACATACCACTTATAACTAAGCTGTCATTTCTTATAATAAACCATTGTCTTTGTTTGTTTGTTTGTTTTCGAAACTGTAGCTTCGGCCAAAAGCAAAGAGAATTTAATCATAAATCTCTTTGTGTCACTTGCTTCAATTGAAGCCATGTGTTGACCATTCACTGCCCTTGGTAATTCAAATCCCAGCCCCCAGGACTTACTAGGCCCCTTGGGATGGCCCGTTTGCTTCCCCAGGCCCCTTCCTGACCATTTCCTTGACCATCCCCCAACTCTAGCCACACTCCACTCACTTGCAGTCCCCTAATTCACAACTCCGTCCCTGCTCCAGGCCTTGTATGAGTTGCCAACCCCCCTCCTCCCCAGCCCCAGGGTTCTACCACCTTCTTCTAGCTCAGTGGTCTTCGAAGATGGATACATGTAACACAATGCACTGGAATGATGGGAGAACATATTAGAAATTTTGTTCATGGTCTATTTTAATCTCATTGTTTAAAGTGCTCCCCTTTACATGTAACTTTTATAAGGCACATAATGTATTAGTTCAAAAGTGTGCACACACATAAATAAAATATGGTCCTCCGATCTAGCAAACTACTACTCATTCTTCAGAACTCAGTTCCAGTAGCCCCTTCCCTTCCCAGGAAGCCTCCTCCCTCAAGGTGGATGAGTCCAAGGCATCTCTAGCTGGAGCCAGGCTCAGAGTACACTGGTGAGAGCAGGACTGTGCTCTCCCAGTGCACCAGTCTCCCCACGTGGACGTGAGTTCCACAAAGGCAGGGCAAGCACTGTCCGTATCTGGGTGGCTGGAACCTTCTCACCCTTTAGGATCCAGCTTACTATCTCCTCCTGTCTTTCCTGGCGAGCCTAGCTAATGATGCCTGAGGCTTCTTGCTACCTACCATATGCCATCTCCCATTTCTTTCCTTCATCACACTTCTCCCAATCTACAATTATTGCATTTACTTGTTTCTTGCTTCATGTCCCCACCAGGACATAAACTCAATGCCAACAGGGACCCAATCTCCCTGGTCTCCACCGCTTCTCCCAGGCCCTAGTAAACAGCCCATGTTTAATACTTACTTGTTGCACAAGCAAATTTTCTTTTCTTTTCTTTCCTTTGACTATTTTCATTTCCAGCTAATAAGCAAGGAAACGATCAGCAAAAGAAAAGAGCAAGGGATGACACATGTTTAGGTAATCCTCCTTGAAAGGAGGATCTTCAAACACATCCTTTGCTACTCCCCAAAGCCCTCTTTTCAGACCTTTTCCTCGCAGTTAAATTGGCAGATTTGAATTTGGCCTCTTCCTTCTAGAGGAGGGGCTGATGAGCATGGGGTGGCCAAGGGGCTGCAAGGAGAGGAGAAAGCACAGGGAGGCGATAATCCACAATGAGGGCACCATCCCTGACCGAGGGACGCTGACGGAACAGAACTCAGGATTAGGCTTCCGTAGTCTGGAACCCACGTTCCAGCTCAGTCTAGGAGGGTGGCTGGTCACCCACTTCCAACTGCACACATGTCACGCGACTTCATCGGCCCAACTGCTACACAACCAGAAATGCACCCCAAATGCTCAACAGTTTGAACTAGCTGTTGTATTACTAGGGCAATGTTATTTCAGGAGACCACAACGAAATAAAAATCCCTCAGTGTGAAGATGTTAGACAACGAATGACCTAATTACAGCAAGCAGAATGAAGTGAGCAAGGTTTCCTACTTCTCACCCCCTAAACCTTGACCTCCTTCCCAGCTACACCAGCAAAAGGAAAAGCACATTTTAGCAATTAACATACCACACTGGGCCGGCCACCAATAATATTGAATCCCAGGGAGCCAGAGTCCCGATGCAGGACAAGAGTCAGGCTTTTGGTTTCTTCACCCTGCAGGGAAACAAATGAGATCACATTTTTATTTACAAATAGGAAATGAACAGATAGTAGGAATTTCCTTTTCCATCTAAGCGGACTCAAGGGGTACTGAGCTAATCATTCCAAATCCTGCATTTCTTGGGAAGTTTAACCAAGGCAACTTTTAGAATCCAGTCTAAAATTTTGTGCTGTGTGTAGGAGGTTACAAATATTTCTAGATATCATCTAACCCTGGAATGACCACATAAGAACGTCTGGTCTGGAGATGTCCAGACATGCCTAATGAACATTTTCTATGAATGACTCCTTGGTCTGCAAATGCATTTCTTTTGACCAGTTCATCATATGCAGGCTGTCTAGACAGCCACTTTCTGTTTGTTTCTCAACCATTTCCAACAGCAGCATTCACGTCATGTCACGAAAGGTTCAAATAGCAATCTTTTTGGAAGTGTGAGCGTATGCATGGCCCATCAATGGTCATCTCTGTTTGGGAGACTTGGGGGAAAATAGTGCATTAAAAGTGAGATGCAAACACAGAGGGAAAACAAAAAAAAAATCCCAAATCTTACTGAGAAGGGGAGGGGGCATTTTCACAAAGTAATTACTGTCCAAGCCGTATGAGACGCAGAGCTGTTTCACAGAAAACACTCTGTTTAAGGCTGGTCAATGTGAACCCCTTTAAATCAAACAAGCAGAAGTCACCCAGGCAGGTCACAGAGCACAATGTTCAACAGTCGAAAGGGATGGCAATGCCAGGGTACCTCAACTAACACTCTCAAGTAACAGACAGATGGATAAAAATAGATTTAACCTTATGTGCAAACTGTCACTTACTACTCTTTGACATAACTATTGAATTCCCATGTTTGAAATGTTTCCTATTACATGAATGATACGCAAAACATCACACCAGGTACACTGACTATAAACTTGCATGGCTTCACTTGTGTTTTCTGTTTAAATGTGGTATTATTTAAATGTGTTTTTTAAAATATGAAATATTTCATAATAAGTTGTTTTAAGAACACTGGCAGCTTATCATGAAAGAGATTTTATTGTGATATTTACTGATTTTTGAGGTCAAACGGGATCGGGCACGGTCGGGGCCGTATGGCCGTAGACTGTTATTTACTGCTTTCTGATCAAACTTTCGTCTTCTACTTTTTCTGGGGAAATAAATGGCAAACATTTGAAGGGCATGAATGCAAATATCTGACTCCACCACACTGGCAAAGGAAACCACTGTTTCTACCTGCAGTGCCCCCTGAGTTTTCTAGAGCATTGCTTCATTTACTGCGATAGTTAATGCATGGCTCGGGTTCCATAATTTCCTCAGGAGAACTGTGCCCACGAGAGCCAAAAAGAAATAATTAAAGACCGATGGGCTTTACTGTGTAGGATTATTTCCATGTTCAAAGTTGTTAGTAACCACAGCTCTTTCTCATGACTAGTTAGTATAAAGATGAATTAAAAATATTTCCAAAAATCTAACGTTAAGCTTAAACATCAATTACAAAAACCCTGTTAAAAACAAAGATGACAATTTATCATTAGAAAAAGACATTCAGTTTCTGATGAAAGTACTG
The DNA here is from genome assembly GCA_963575035.1 of Avahi laniger. NCBI lineage: Eukaryota > Metazoa > Chordata > Mammalia > Primates > Indriidae > Avahi > Avahi laniger. The sequence continues at coordinate 20,861 of CAUYSK010055117.1, read as the reverse complement.
GGTTTCCCAGAAGAACAACACAGCATTTATTTTCTAAGGGTGACTAAGTCAATAAATAAAATATATTACTTTAATGTAAAAGAGAAGCTAGTCTCTATCAAGATACTGTACCCAGGAGACCAAAAAACAGCAGAGCCTCTCTAATGACAGATCATTTTATCGGTTTTTAAAAAATTTTTCTAAGAAACAGCACCAGCACTCAAAGCATCTATCAGTGCTATCAATTTTTACATAATTCATTTGAGTTGCAACAAGTTAGCAAGCAATTAACTTTCACTGTGTTAACAATAAAAATTCAGAATCAACCTAATAGTTTTGAGATGTGAACACGATGATTCTCAAACTGAACCAGTTTATATCTTTCTGCTTTGGACACTGAAAATCTCAGTAAATCCTTTTCTTGCTTTGTTATCTTAGAGGGGTGAAACAGTTAGAAATACATGGGAATTAGGGCAAGTTATCTTACATATCTTACATGCCTGGCTTTCATAACTAATCGAATGACAGAAACTGCACAGTTACACAGTAATCCAAGGCAGATGGCTTTAGTCTGACAACCTCAAACGATGCACAAAGAAAACTGCACAATCACATGAATAAAAAGATTAGTTTTAAATCTACTGTGTGATGACATTTATTCATAGAAAGAAAGAAAAAAATAATCTTATTACACTGCATTAACAATAATAATAGCTAACATTTTTTTTTTTTTTGGCTGCTTACTAGGTGCCAGAAACTACATTGAGCATTTAAGTACTTTATTTCATTTACTAATCCAACCAGTCTTCTAAATCGGCACAAATACCATCCTCCGATGCAGGTGGGAAGACCAAAGGAGAATGATTAAGAAGGTTGCTCCATGGAAGAGAGCCAGTAAAAAGTTGAGCTGGGATTCAAGTTTATCTTCTCCAATGCTAGACCTTAATTAGTCTTCTATACTTCTCCCTTTTAGTGTAGAATATAGAAAATAATTCTGTGTAGACTAGCAAATCTTAGGTCTTGTCCAAGATGGTTCAATTGTTGAAGTGCCAAAAAGGAACTCATTAAAGGAGGACTTAACCAGGAAACCAATGTCAGAACAAAATTCCCAAATGTTTACTGAACTATTTATCTCCAAAAGAACCGATCCAAGATGCCCAAAGACATCTAAGTCCAGCCCTGGCCTCCAAGATCTCTCTCAAAGGACTAGTAAGACAATGCCTGAAACACAACATTCCTCAGCCAAATAGCTTTCAAAGAATGTTTTCGAACAACCAAGTTGACCTATGCTTCCTTGCCAGATGCAATTGCTGGGGAGAAAGAAGGGTGTTCTTATTTTCTGCAAGTATTCTGACCCAGTCTGCTGTCCTGGAGGGTTAGACATTGGCTTTGGGTGGCACTGCCTATTTTAGGACTGATTTACAGTCGTAAACCAACATGTGGAAGATTCAACACAGGCTGTTAAGAGGGATAAAATAAAAGTTCACTCTGGGCTGAATTACTTTCATTTCTCCAATTAATTACCGAAGGCCATTTTCTGGTCTCTGATACCCCAAGCTTGATTCTGGTTTTTCCTTTCCACTCCCCTCCCCTCGAACAACTTTAACTATTTTAATTTCTAATTTTTCAAGATAAATATTAATAGAAATTTTCAACATTAATCTTCATGTAACACATTTTACACATTAACATTAATCTCTGCTTAATCATTTAACCTGTTCCTGGGCTCAAAATGCTTCAGGATAGAGGGTGTTTAAATGATTCTCATTCAATTATATCCCATCAATTGAAGAGAGGTATGAATGGGATAAGGTCAAAGGGTCTCATCAGTGCAGCTTTCCTGACCGTTTGCATTGGGTTAAACAGTAGAATCTTTCATTTATAGGAAAATTTAACCAATATTGATCTGTAACTAATGCTTTGCAGTTTTCTCAATGGCCTGATGTAGTAACACAAAGAAGGGAAAAGGCTTTACCTCGTATAAACTGACCAAAACATCTGCCTTCTGAAGCAGGCGCTGTATCAATGCTCTCAATCTGGAGAAACTGAGGCTCAGAAAAAATCATACACTTGCTTAAGATCACACAGTGGTGAATTGGGAGGGTCGGGATTGGAATCCAGGTCCACATGACCCCGATGCCCATGCTCTTTGTACTGTGGGGTAAATGTGGGCACCCTATCCTAAATCCCTCTGCCTCTGAAGACTGAGCTCAGCGTGAAGGATTAGACAGCTAATTCGTTTTATAATTAGAGTTTTAAGTCAGCCTTCTTTGGACTATGCAAAAATAGTTGCAAAGATTAAAAGTGTCTCTCATACCCCAAAAGTATCGTAAGAATGTTACGGCCCTGACAGGTACAGCGTAATGTATAAAGTCTTGGACTTCAGAGTCAGAACCTAAGATCAGTTTCCTCCCCATAGAACGGGGATAATAATATTTTCTTCCATGGGTTACTAGGATGCATGACTGAGATAGATAACACCCACAAAGTGTCTCAGTACAGTGCCTGGCCAATAGTAAGTCCTCAGAATACAAGTCACAGTGCTGAAAGGGTCATCTGCCAAACTCAATGTTGAGGCCACAATGCTCTTTTACCACATAAATTATTCTTTTACAAAATCCAAGCAATGGAGAATGCCTAATCCTAGTTTAACTTTGTCAATCTAAAGCAAGTTTAGGAGAGCAGGGGCCTGAAGTTAAGTAAATAAAGATCGTGATACATTCCTTACTACATCTCTCTTTTTCCACGCCTGGAAAAAGTGTGGCACATTCTAGGGGACCACTGGAGTAAGGACCAAGTGGACAGCTTTTATTCTGGAGGCCAAGGAAGGGAGACACGAGGAGCAAGTTAAAGCAGCAGCTCAGCCTGGACTTTCAGTGGAGCTTGAGTAAGACAGGCAGATGACACAGACCAAGCAGGCTGTGGACCATGGGAGGGGAAATCAGATGCATAGCATGGCCAGGCCTATAGGAAACATGCTGGCTCTAAACTGGACAGGAGAACATCAAGTCCAAGGAACTGTGGACTTGATAGGAACAGTGGAGGCAGAAGAGAGCTGGGGAGTTAGGAAGCAGAGGGGACTTGGGGACTGCTAGACACTACAGACTGCTCCAAGTTCTGTCTCATCAGTGGGGCTTGGTGGTTTGGGAGGAAAAGGCGAAGAGTAGAGGAAAAACAACAACACATGGAAGTGAGGTGGCACCTCCTTGTCAGCTTTTCATAGAGCTATCCCCTGTTTCTAAAACTCTTCCCAGATGGCAAGTGTCTCTTCCCTTCAGTAGCCAGGACTCAGGAGACTGGGAATCTCTCACCAAGAGCCGGGAGAGGGAAGTGGAAAAGATCAACTCCCGTCATATTCTGGAGTCCAGTGACATCACTGTTGCCTTGGGGCTGGGCAGGGAACTGTAGCAGATCCTCAGCCACCCAGCCCCTACCCAGAACCCAGTCCGAGTGGGTAGCTTGAGCCCCTAATGCAATGTAGGATCTCCCTGGGAGAAGCTTAGGTCATTAGGATTGAGAATGGGCACAAGCGTATTAACCTTGGAGAAAGGTTAATACATCCCTAAGTGAGTGTCAAGACCTAAACAACATGAACCATCCAAAGCACCAAAGCCAGTAAGTCACAAGCAGAAATGCAAGTTCACTTTTCAAGAACACAGTTGATTTTGCTTAAAATAAGCTTTGCTATCACATTTGAACATATAATTACTGGATCAATGTTAAAATTACCTCAATCATCATCTGCTTGGCTTTCAACTTGAGGTATGAATTTTAAGTCTAACTGGGTACAAACTGGGGTGAGGAGGGGAGTCACAGTGAAAAATCAAAAACTGAATGTACTTTGAATGTCAAAAAGACATCTTTTGGGGGCTTTTTTTTTAAGCATCCCAGAATGTGAACCATCTTCTATGGGCAAAGTCCCTCTTCCTTTCGAGTATTACTCTGTGATGATTCTTCTCCAAACATTCTAGCCTCAGAAGCTTAGATACGAGCCATCTCCTAGCCAGCGTGGTGGTTGGTTTCCAGGGTCCATCCACGCCACTGTCAATGTGGACTCTTTTTAAAAACTCCTTTCTGCCCAAGGACCAGCGTCCCCCAATTATTGCTGCTGTGGGATGCACCGCAGAGAACTGGCTACGCTGGAAAGCTGCCCAGCAGGTTTTGAGAGACGTAACTGACAGACGGCTAGTGTGTGTCTGGGGTGGCGATGACTTCTTAGTCTCTGCAAAGCTCACAGAGGCTCACACAGCTGGGAAACAGCTCTGACTTATTGACTAGAGACACCGAAGTGCTGCATATTTGGCTGTCTCCAGGAAAAAATGCACAAGGGCAGGGCTTGTGGAGACCAGGAGGCAGAGCTGGCTGCCAGAAACTCCGTGCTGAAGAACTGGGGATGTCTTCACTCCCCACACTCAGCTGCTTTTGTCCTCTTTGTAGCTCAAACTTTGTGATTTTTAATGGTGAAGCAGTCTGGACCAACCCCTCCCTGTAATTCACACCCTAGTCTCCAAGAAGGGATTCTTGGAGGAAGAACAGAGGAGGAAACTGTTCAAAAGCCTAAGAGTGAAGACAGACATGGGATGAGGCTTGAAATTAAGGTGAAATTGGATGAGACAGTCAGCAGAAGTATTAGTAGGATGTATCTGCCCCCCAAACAGGTGTAGAGGAAGAAAAGAGACAAAGCGCTTGGGGAAAGAAAAGGCTTCAGGCTGGTAATGAATGTGTAAATTTACAAAACTCAAATCGCCCTGTCTTAGAAGGTAGAAAGGAACAAAAAGAGCATTTCCAGAATCCTAATATCTTAGAAAAGTGTATCTACATCCGTAAGCCAAGCAAGATATTTTTGAAAATTATGTAAGGAGAAGTAAAGATTTTTCAGCACTTCCCTAGTCCAAAAATAAATTAGTTTGCTACTATAGTGAAATAACCCGAGAAATCCCTAAATGGCCAATTTTCTATTTCTATGAGCTTGATTTTAAATTTGTATCTCTAATTTTTGTCCTTGACTCATCTGCTTTTCTGGTGAACAACCAGAAGCAATGCTTCACCAAAACCCAAAAAGGACAACAGCAACAACCTTATTTAAGGTGTTATGGCACCTGGACATTTCTACCTGATAGACTAAAGGGTACGCTATGGTCTGAGAGTCTGTGTTCCCTTCCCTCTGTGAAAATTCGTATGTTGAAATCCTAACCCCCAAGGTGACGGTATTAGCAGGTGAGACCTTTGGGATATGATCAGGGATTAAGGCCCTTATAAAAGAGGCCCGAGAGAGCCCCCTGGCCCTTTCCCCATGTGAGGACACAAAAGCCATCCATGGAGCCATCTATGGACGAGAAAGTGGGCCCTCACTGAATCTGCCAGCACCTTGATCTTGGGCTTTCCAGCCTCCAAAACCATGAGAAACAAATTTCTATTGCTTATAAGCTACTCGGTTTCTGGTCTTTTTGTTATAGCAGCCCAAATGGACTCAGACACAGTGGTTTGAGCCTGAAGCATTTTCTTTCCCAAATTAGAAAGAAAGCAAAGGCTACTCAGCTATGAAACCAAACCTTCTTGCTCTTAGGAAGGTAGCAGCCTTGCCTGGCCAGCCTCTCCTTAGCTTTGTTAATTTGGGTGGGACAAGTATAAATGCACATACTAACTAACCCTATAACCACCATGCCGTTCACAAGCCTTAACCTCCTCCTTGACATCTCAGCCCAGAGTTGCTACCCAGAGGCAGTGACACTGACATGACTGTCCCCGTTTCACACATTATTCCACTGCTGAAAACAGGGCAGAGATCCAGAGAACAGGTCACTCAGGGGCAACATTGGGTCACAATGAAACTGCATCTTTGTGTAAATGTCTCTTCCCTTCTTCTCTACAACAACCACTTCAAATTTCTCACGGTTCTTCAGCAATTTATTGGAAAAAAGTGCTAAAACCCTACAGGTGTCAGGCACTTAGCAGATGCTCAATAAATGCTTGTTAAGACATACATGCCCTTTATGTACCATCATCCCATTTTAGAGATGAGGCAATTAAGGCTTCGAGGAGGTTGGAAGATCCTCCCAAAGTACCTCAACAACAGGGCAAAGGGAGCACATGAACCCCAATATCGCCGATTCAGGGTGTGGATACTAACGCACTGAATACACTCATTCCATTCAGGACACCCAGGAGCCTGCCCATTAACCCAAGGCCTGCATCCAACACGGACCACAGCCTGATTCAAATGCAGCAAAGACATGGGGCACCCGCAAACAGCTTTTAGCAAAATTCTAGGGGTGACTTCTCTGCCCAAGACTCACCTCTGCACACACAATGCTGACTGCCAGGGATAAGGCTGGAACTCTCCCCCTTCCCGGGGCTGGGGCTGCTGCAGGGCCTGCTCACACAAAGGTCACGCAGATCTCTGCCCTCTAAGTTCCCTGTCAATGTGTGGATGGAAGGGGTGAGAAAGATGGCCGCTCAGCTCCATCTGTTAGTTATTTTCTTTATAAGAATAATCATTTTATTACACTGCTTCCCCTTTTTATTGGAACGAGCTTATTAGGACACCATTAGTCAAGGGGGAACAGAGGCTAAACCACGGCTAAAAAGCTCGGGTGAGCAAAGAGTAGTAAGATTTGTGTTGTGTCTTCAAAGGGACGAGTGAGTGTCTCCTTGATCCCACAGGTTAAAGCTGCTCACTTTTACCTCTGTATCCAATGGTGCCTCCCATGGGGCCAGGCGCTCGGGCTAGAAGAAGATGGGGAACTAAACCACAAGAATGTACGTGGAAGGGTTTCACTTTGTTCCTGCTGTTAACCACTCTTAAAATTACTAGGGTAAAAAGTAAAGAGATAGCCACTAGTCCGTCCGGGACACCACTTCTTTATTTCCTTCTTATTTATTTTGCCCAAATCTCCTTCATAGACAGGATCTGTTCTGTTTTATATGCCACGTGTGCTACACTGGACCGATGAAAATGGGACTGTGGCACAGGATGAACACATTTCATGGGCCAGAAGCCAACAGGCAAACTAAAACCAGCCCAAGGAGGACGGAGGACACTGGGAAAGTTATTTAACCTTCCGAGCTTCTGTTTTTTTCATCTGTAATATGGAGGAAAAGTGTTGTGGGTAGGAGTACCTACCTCACAGGGTCTTTCTGAGGATGAAATAAAATAATGCATCTATACCTCTAGTCCACGTAGTGCTTGGCATATATAAAAATAGTCCCTGGGAGGTCTGGAGAGACTTCAGAGGGGTGCACTGTCTCAAGAAAAAAATGCCTTTCTTATTTTGGTAACAGCTTGGAGTCAGGTAGCTCTGTGTTAAAATCTCAGCTCTACACTTAGAATCTAACTTCTGGCCTTAATCTAGCTGTTTTATAATGTTTTAGAATCTGCTCCTCCCACCAAAAATAAAAAGAGGTCTACCTATTGAAGAAGATGGAGAAGCTAATGTATATACAGACATACAGCACCCTAAGTGGATGGCACCCAGTGGAACTCAACGAGTATCATTTCCTTCCCTTTTAAGCTCTTTGGTCTACAGTCCAATGCATAATTGCCTTATAAATAGATTCTTACTCATCAAATATTTTTACAGAGAGGCAAGCACCATTTCTGAACACAGAAAGAACCACTTACAGCTAAATCTCAACAGAATAGCCTGTTCAAATTGCCCAGTTATGCTCATTGAATCTAGGATAGCTGGGTAACATATTTGTAAACCAAATCCTAATTTTCTTTATAAATCACTGAAATGAAATAGAAGTGACAGCCCACAATTCTTTTAGCTGAAGTAGGCTGTTTTGTTAGAGATGCTGTCTGTGGAATGGTTCTTTGCTGAAGCTTTTCAGAAACAAAATATACCGAATGGTGAACATTCTAATAGATACATTCCAAAGTGTTTAGACATCTGGAACACCTTTTGATACAACTGTCTATTAGATTCACTTATCTCCAGTTCTGAAATGGACAAAATCGTTTCTGGGATTTAGGGCTTTATATACAACTTGATCTGGGTGGATCTAGCAGAACGAAAATAACGCCTCCCCAAAATCTGGAAACAATTTTGTTAACTGGGGCATCACAGAAAAACTGAGTCTTTTTTTAACACAAGCCCACTCTCGGTTAACAATCTGAAAAGTTTTGATGGCTGACAAGACAGCCCTTCCGATCTTGAATTCACTCACCGAACAAATACATATTGAGAACTTGCAGCGCACGTGGCAATGGATTTAGTGCCCGGCGACACAGCCCTGAACAAGACAGACTCTTCCAATTATGCAGTTACAGCTGTGATAAATGCCATGAAGGAGGGGCACCAAAGTGAGAGTTTCAGGCACCAGATGTGGTCTGTGAGGTCAGAGACGCCTGGCTTCCTGGAGGTAGCGATGCTTGGACTGAGATGGGAAGAAGAAAAAGAAAGGTCACCCAGTGATGAGCAAATCCTAAGTGCTGACAGAAAGGTCAAGAATAGGAGGGGAGAGGTGGAAAACTTGCAGGTTACTCAGTAAACACTTGGAAAGATTGTTCCAGGTGGAGAAAGGAGCGAGTGCAAAGGCCCAGAGGCAGGAAGGAGCTCAGGGGCATATACATGAAACACTCAGAGACCAGTGAAGTTGGGAGAAGAGAGAGAAGGGGAGAAGAATCCAGAAAGGTGGAGGCCGGCAGAATCCAGAGGACGCCAGACCTTATGGCCACCCAAGAGAAAAGGGAAGGAGTAGAAGGGTTATGAAGGGAAAGTGATAACAGATTTACATTTCTAAGAGATCATTGCTGGTGCCAGGTAAAGAACAAACAGAAGAGGAGCAATAACATGTGTAGAGGAAGCAGTTATAGTCCAGGCAGGAGATGATGGTGTCTGAGATGAAGGCTAATTTTGCCCCCCAGGGGACATTTGGCAATGTCTGGAGATATTTGTGATTGGGGAGTGTTACCACCATCTAGTAGGTAGAGGCCAGGGATGTTGCTAAACATCCTACAGTGCACAGGACGGTACCCGCCCCCACACACACACAACCAAGAACTACCCAGTCCAAAATGTGAACAGCGCTGAGGCTGAGAAACCCTGGTTTTTAGACCAAGGTGACCATGGGAATGAGCTGGAGAGCAGTGAATAGATCCAAGATGTACTGAGGAGGTAAAATCCACAGGCTTCAATGACAGAGTGGATGTGGGGGTCAAAGAGCTGAAGGTGACCAGTATGAATCTTAATTTTCTCAATAATTCCAAGGAAAGTTATGTCTAGAATTTATCCTTTCCCAGAAAGCAAAAAAGATATTTGCTCTGGAATGCGTTTGTTCTCAGAATCGGTGGGTAAGTCAGGGTGGGAAAACGAGGCTGGGTGCAAAACTCTTTCACTTACTCAAGCGTAGCATCACCGAGTCTATGGTAGCCCAGATGCGGCTGGCCTCTGCGAGGTCAGAGATGCCTTTCCAGGCTATGGTCACCTGTCGTTCAACTTGCTAGGCAGTCTGGTTTTTAAACCACATCTTGGTCTTAAAATGTTTAGGAAGAGGTGTTTAGACAATGATCAGTAAAATCATAACTGTGTGGAGAAGATCAATACATCTCTGGTCTGTGTCTGTACTTGAGCCTAAACTCTTCATCTAGCTCGGTAGCCACTTAAACTACCAGCATCACCTGGGAATTCATTAGAAATGCACAATCCCAGGCCCCGGGCCAGTCCTAATGGGTCAGAATCGCCAGCGGAGAGACTCGGGAATCTTGTATTTTAGCAAGCTCTCCATGACTGCACTCACGCTAGGGTCTGAGAATCCCTGATCCAGCTCACGTTATAGAACAGAAGAAACAACTTCTCTGCAAAAGTACAGCACTTACCAACCCTAAGTGCTCAGCAGGTGTCAAAAACCTGAAACCTAAGATAATTTAAAGAATGCCACATCACTTACGGAACAAGTTCTAGGCTGTGGAAGAGCTGCTATTAAAAATCTTCTGAGTGTTTCTTATCTACTTCAACTTATAACAGAGAAGCCAACATTAGGACTTATAAAAAAAAAAAAATAGAAGAGTTGTACATGAGAGTTTCCAGGCAATATAAATCCTTCTGCCTTTGGGGAGAGAATAAACAGTACCCAGCAGGAGCAGAGAGTCGGCCCAATGAAATAAACAAGTTCTTAAAGGGCTTCCAGTGGGAGGGGTTTTTACGGCTGATGAAGGAACAGCGAAAAGCTTTCAGCAAGGTCCACTGAGGGTTAACTTCGGGGCAAGAAGAACAAGCTTTCCAAAGGCCTCAGCTGAGGCCCTCCAGGGTGTGAGGCCAGAGGGGTGGGGAACCTGCAGCTTTGAGGCCACATGTGGCCTTTTGCATCCCTGAGTGTGGCCTTTTGACTGAATCCAAATTGTGAAGTTTGGGTTCCGTTGAGAGGCTGCACTTGGGGATCTAGGGCAGCGTGTGGCCTTGAGGCCGCAGGTTCCCCATCCCGAGAAGTCCCAAGCAGGGTTCCAACTCCAGAACAAAATTTGCTCCCTAAGCTCAAAATCACCATCTTGTCCCCAAGCTTAATATCTTTGCTTATCCTACCCGACAACCCAACAGAGTCTCAAAAACATCCACAGTTTTGATTCGAGTATCATATTTTTGATTCTGAGAAAGAGTTTACCCAAACACTCCAGAAAGAAAACAGAAAGGCAAGAAGAAATAATAAACTAGCTCAACAATGAATGATGTATAAACTGTGGGGGAGTGAATGGCTTATTTATAAACAAGCGTCACTTAAAACCATGCAGGAAGTCCAGATGACAGCGTAAACAGGAGAAACCTGGGAACTCCTTCACCCCAAACCTGGCGCCTGACTGAAGACCAAGCTTTGCCCTCTGTTTTGGTGACTCGCAGGCTCACACCAGTCTTTTGTGCGCCTGTGCGGTCCTGGGTGAGCCGGGGAGCTGTAAATATTTGCCCTTCGCCCAGAGCTAGCCAGCTGCTGAGGCTGCAGCCGACAGACAGGCCAGGGGCCAGGAAGGGGGGGGCGGGTCGGAAAACTTGCAGGCCTGGTGTGCACGTATGGAAGGGGGGCTGGGAGAGGGCAGGGGGAGACAAAGCAGACACAGGCCCCTGGTGGCCTCTCGGGCAAATATTTTCCCCTCTCTGCCACACCATCTGGAGCAGGCAACCCGAGTGGCAACAGCAGGGCCATGCCCCTCCCCAGGAAGCACCCAGCTGTTGAAAATGTGGCTTTTTCAATCAGGGAATCTAGTGGTTCTCAACCTGGTGATTTCCCTCCCTCCCCAGAGGACACTTGACAATATCTGGAGACATTTTTGATTGTCACGATTTGGGAGGCACGTCCATTGGCGTCCAGCGGGTGGAGGCCAAGAATACTGGTAAGCATCCTATGATGCACAGGACAGCGCCCATGGCAGAGTTATCAGGCCAAAAATGCCAATATGCCCCAAGATTGAGAACTGTGAGATAGAACCTGAATCCAGCTCTGTCCCCCGAGTCACTGTTTTATTTTGGGCAACTTATATAACCTCTCTGAATCTGTTTTCTCGTCTCGAAGGATAAAATACATAATGCATGTAAAATGCTTCCCACAGTTGCTGGCACATAATAAACACTAAATAAATGGTACTCATGGTTATGCTGAGAGGCAACGGACAGTGGTAAGGAGCTGGGGCTGAAGAGATGGGCACACAAGGGTTCAAATCCCAGCTCTGTACCTAAAAGCTGTAGCCTAGGCACAAGACTGCCCCTCAATGAGCCTCAGTTTCTTCATCTACAAAATGGGAAGCCTCACACCTACCTTTCTTGATTAAAAAGGAAATGACTGGCAAGAGCTTAGCACAGGGCCTGGAGCAAAGAAAGCCCTCACTAGTGGTGGCTGTCACAAGTACACCAGCTACCAGGACCAGGGGAGGGCTCAGAGGGAGATGTTAAAAATAATTGTAGGTAATACTTGTCAAGCATTTACTCTCTGCCTGGCACAGTGCCAGGTCCCTTTCATGCATTATCTCCCTGGAGGCTGACAACACCTTTCACTGAAGCACCGGGAGGTTAAGCCACAAGTTCCCCTAGCTGGTTAGCAAAAAGCCCAAATTTGAAAACAGCTGTAACTCCAGAGGGCTCTCGTTTAATATTACTTTATACTTGCTGGGACAGGGTGGTTCTCTAATTCTTTCTGAAATCCCCCAGTGATGGCGCAGAGGGTGCCTGGCTGTGTTTCACTCTGTGTCACGTCTCTAGGGACCACAGTTTCCAACTTTAGAGAGGTTAAGCAGTTTGCTCAAGGTCAGCCAGCTAGTTGGCAGCAAAGTGCAAGTCTGAATCCAGTTTTTACTCCAGAGGCCTCTCTTCTGGCATCCTTCTTAACTTACTCTACACTAGCTGTGGACTCCCTTTATTTTCTCTGGAATCCTTGAGGGTGCATGGATACAATTCGCCCAACGTGTCCATATTTCTCCTGTGTGTCACGTCTATAGGTTTCCAACCTTAACTGGAGGGTAAGCAACTTCCCCAAGATCACCCAGCTGGTCTTGGCAGCGAATCCTTTGAACACCGTTCTGACTCTGGAGCTGCATTCTTCATTCTTACCCTACACTTGGTTGTGGATTCCTTTCGTCTTTCTAGAACCCCTGAAGCTGCTGTAGCTATACCTCACCCTGTACACCTATCCTATATGGATCATAGTTTCCAAGCTTAGACAGATTCAGCGACATGCACATAGCGATACAGCTGGCAAGCAGTGGAAGAAGAGGGAGGCAGGGATGCTGCTGGGAAGCCCTTGGTATCCTTGTACCCAAAGGGACGGGGCAGGGCCTGGGTCCCCAGGGGACCCGGCAGGGGGTCGGGGCGATCGGCGGGCGCCTACCTTGCCGCCGGGCGGCGCGGCCATGCAGCGGCTGAGCGAGTCAAGGCGCGCGCTGTACTCGGTGAACTTCTTCTGGTAGCGCAGCGCGGTCATCTGCAGCTCGAGCTGCGCGGCGGCCAGCTGAGCCACCAGCGACTTCTCTCGCTTGCCCGCCCGCAGAGCCTCCTTCTTGAGCGCCTTGTGCAGCGCGCCCAAGCGAGCCTGCAGCGCGCCGTTGTGCGCCCGCAGCGCCCGTGCGCAGCAGTGGCCACCCGCGCGCTGCTCGCCGTGCGTCAGGGGCAGCCCGCAGCCCTCCTGGCAGCGGCCCACTGGCCGCGCGTCGCACGCGTCGCGCATGTGCGCCTCCACGTCGCGCCGCAGCAGCACCTGGCCGCAGCCCGCGTGGCGGCAGCGCGCGGGCGCGAAGTCGCAACGCTCGAGGTGCTCCGGCAGCTGCTGCAGCTTGACCACCCGGCCGCAGCCGCGCGCCGCGTGCGCGCACTTGATGTCCAGCTTGAGGATGAGGCGCTTGAGCGGCAGGACGTGGTTGAGCTCCTTGGCCGACAGGCGACCGCGGCAGCGCGCCGGGCAGCTGCCCTCCTGCACCACCCAGGGCAGCACGCAGCCGGCGCAGAAGACGTGGCCGCACGGCGTGGTCAGCGGGTCCTCCAGGACCTTGTGGCAGAGCGCGCACTTCAGGTCCGGGTCCACGTCGCCGTCGAAGCGGTCCAGCTCGAAGCCCATAGTGGCGGCCGGGCGCCGGGGTCGCCGCCGGGCGGCCGGCCGCCCCCTCCCTCCCTGCGAGGCGGCCCAGACACGCCGGCTGCGCCGCCCGCTCGCTTGCTCGCTCTCCCCGGACTGAGCCTAATTGCTCCAGACTTCCTCGGAAAATGCCCGAGGAACAGGACTCCTCCGGCCGTATTTGCGGGAGCGCAAGCGCACACACATCTTGCCTCCCACCAGCCCCTCTGCTTGGGAGGAGGCTGAGAGTCAGAAGAGCATGGGAAGACTCTGGGGCTCTCCAGACAGGACCGGCCAGCCCAGGGCTCCAGTCTGTACCTTCTCGGGGGACCCTTCTCTACTCTCTTACAGTTTTCGCTATAAGAGAAAAAACGCCTGCCGAGAAAAGCTCTTTACGTTTGGAGCTGAGGCTGCTGCTTTCGCCCAGACGAGTTCTTCTGGAACCCTTTCGGGAATGGATTAAGATTTTTGACTACGCTCTCTCTCCCCCTTCCTCTTACGGGTGATTGCAGAGGGCGAAAAATATTTTGGAGCCCGCTATCTCAGCACTTACGGTCTTTATTTATTTATTTGATTCCAGGGAAAGTTACAGAGCCTGCTGGACAGTCCTGCTGCAACTTCAGTTCCGACCAGAGGTTCTGCGAACCCCAGGGTTTGGCAGGCGGAGGTTTCCAGGACCGGAGGACGAATCCATGGGGGCGAATATTCGGGGACAAGAGCTGCTAGCCAGCTGTCCGGGTGCCAGAGGCCGGCGTGCTGGATCCGTCCACTTCACCTAACACCTCTGAAGTGTCTGTACTGCAGAGTGGCATGCGTTGTTCTGAGCGCTTCTAAATCGGTCCCTTTAAAAATCAGCAGCACAATGTCATGAGAGGGTATTAGTTCCATTTGAAAATTATCCGCCCCCCCACCCCATAACAAAAGAAGTAACACTTGCCTTGCCTTAAAATAAGAATTGCAGAAGTTAGAACTTGGAGAAATCCCTTTTCGCCCCTTGAGATCTGGGTTCCTTCAGTTTTGTTTTGCTTACGTGTACACTTTGTTATATTTCCATTTTCCCATTGGGGAAACTCAGGCTGAGAGAAGGCAAAAAATTGCCCTGTAGGGTCTTGTAGGTCAGTGTTTCTCAAATGTTAATGTCGTCGTGAATTCTGATCCAGTGGGTTTAGGGCGGGGCCTTAGAATCTCCACATCGAAAGCACTTCCAAGTGGTACTGCTGCTGCTGGTCTATGCTGGTGCTTGGGTTTCTACTTGTTTGGAAAACCCTAGCCATCCATGGATCAGGACTTTTTTCTTTTACTCTGGGGTAGCTCTCCAAGCAGTACAGCAAGCCTGACTGGGTAGTGTTCAGCAACACTTTTGAATGCTGGAGGAATATTTTTGGAATTCCAACCTGGGTGGAAAGTTCATAACATCATCCATGTATTTTTCTTTTTCTTTCTTTTTTTTTTTTTTTAGCCTCCCAAGGCTAAAGACATTCCTAAGAAACACGCAGTCAGCAAGCTATGGAATTCTCGTTTGGAATCTGCTGCCAGTTTCTGAACGGTGAAGAGGGAAAGTTGGAGCTCTGTATTCAGTGAGACTCTAGGGCCTGGAAAGTGGGATTACAACATCCATTTTGTCTAATTGCTTTACTTCTTTCTTTTATGTGGCTGCTAAAGCCCTGTGACCTTCACTATTTAACTGCTTCATCAGAGTGAAAGAATCGCCTTGATGTTCATAAGGATTACTTGTCTTGAACTGACCTTTAAAAAGTTGCCAGTCACTAGATTTTTCAGTGCATGGCTGAGGTCACTGGACAGTGTTCTTTAATCAGTGTTGGTGGCATTTGTCGCCTGTTTGTGGTGGAGACTTTCTTTTAATTGGTTTAATCAATTAATGCATTTCTTTGATAGGATTCTACATGGGGTGGAATATTATTGGCCTTTGTTCAGATAAGCCTGTGCCAGAGATTCCTCCATCGGTATATTTATTAAGCTTCTAAGGGGTTCTCAGATAATGGGTAAGAAACAAATTCTTTCGCCAAAGGTGTGTGGGCTTGTCAGTTTCACAGGATGGGCTAGTGTCAACAGGGTGATAATCTTCAAACCAAACTGGTTTCGAGAAACAGGGAAGCTCTGTCATACACCATAAACAGGAAATAAGTGCTTACTTGGGGTGTACACTTCTCTTGAGAGCTGTCCCGCCCCTTGGGGTGGTCCCCCAGATGGCAGATTGAGAGGTTGTTGATGAAATGCTACGGCTGAGGCCGCAGAGAAGCTAAGGCTGACTGTGGATTGTCCTCTTTAGGCAAAAGGAAAGTCTGTCTGAGCCACTCCTCATTGGTTAATTTTAGTATCAAAATTCTTGGAGGTCAGCAAAAAAAAAAAAAAAAAAAAGATAAAACCTCCTAGAATGTCAGAGTTGGCAAGATCACGCGTATTATCCAGTCACTGAACTCAACAGACGGGACCTGAGAGCCAAAAATGTTAAGAAAAAGAAGCGTTCAGGGCAGAGTTTCTCAACCTTGGCGCTACTGACACTTTCAGTCAAATAATTGTCTGTTCTTGGGGGTTCTCCTCTGCATCGTAGGATATTTAGCAGTGTCTCTGGTCACTGCCCACTAGAGGTAATAGCATCCCCCTAACCGCCAGCTGTGACAAGCAGACACTGCGAATGCCAGGCTGAGAACCACAGATGTAGGGCAGCTCTGGTTCGTGACTAACATCAGGCGCTGTGAGCAGCCCCCGTGTTCTGCGGGCTGTGGAACCCCTTGGCGAACGCGGCACTGTGAGGGAGGGATGTTAAATTGAGAAGCTGAGGCACCACACTAACAAACACGAATAAAGCTGCAGAAAGATGAATGACTGGCACGGCAGGCCTCCCGAGAGCAGGAGCTGATTTTTCTGACATGGATTAGATACCCACTCAACCATCTCAGAAGCATCTGAGTGTTCACACATGGACGAATTCCTTGTGGACAGCTGGACTGGGCACTTTGCAAATGATTTTTTATGGCTTCCACCGCCATTGCCATCGCCCTTTCCTCTTACAGTCCGATTCTGCACTTTCTAACCAAAATGTGGTCCCAAGGCAGATAGAAATACTATTTCTATATTCACCACCATCCCAATTCTGATTTTAAACTGTTTTTACGGTCCTTTCTGTCAGCATGTTTAATCATAAGATGTTAATGATATCTACCATTTTTTGAGCTCATACTAGGTGCCAAGCCCTGTGCTTAGCACCTGACCTTCATTATCTCACTGACCTCACAGCACATCAAGAGATACTTGTACTGTTTGCCCCATTTTGCAGATGAAGAAACTGAGGTTTACAGAGGTTATGTAGTTATTGAACCGACAGTCGGGGGTGTAGACAGAATTCCAGAACCCTCACTCTTAACCACCACGAGCATGATGCTTCTCCCTGCATAACCGCTGACTCAGGAGGCACTGCCTTACAAACGATGCAGACAACCCCTACGCACCTCCACGTTTGCTCACCTCTTCCTTCCCTGTATCAATCCTCGGCTGCCCCCAGGGGCTCCTTAATTTGTGGCTTAAGTACTAAAGAAAACAAAAATGTCAAGGTATTTTTGAGATTTTTTGGGTGGCTTCCGTAGGCTTAAATTTGTACTCCATTAGCTGAAATAGCACCACACAAGTGGATAAGAATCTGCTTTACCAACTGGAAGTACCACCAGAGAGTCCTAAGGTATAGCAGTCATCCCTAGCAAGTGCGAAACATTGTGGTAGATTGCTTGCCTCTTGGCATAGCCAATGTCAGCCATGCTGGAGGCCTCGTACATTCCTCTGGCCTTGGGTTGGAGGGTAGGGAGAAAAGAAGATAATTTTCGATTCTGGATAATCTGCCTTTTAACAAGATCCCCAGGTGATCTGCGTGCACTTCAAGTTTTAGAAGTGCTGCTCTAAAGACCATAAAACAAGCTGATGTGCTAGAGAGAAAGTAAAGAGGACTATTTCAAATAGGGCAGTCTGAGGAGGAAAAACATGAGTTGTTTCTTAAAGGATGAGAATGAGCCAGCAATAACCGGGAGAAGAACATTCCAGGCAGAACGACAGAAAGGGCCGGGGTCTAAAGGGAGTCAAGCACTTGGTCAAGCAGGTGGAGCATGCCTAGAGCTTGAAGCAGAGTGAGCAGGAGACAGTAGAATCAAATAAGGACAGAGAAGTTGCCCGGAGCCAAACAGACCGGCCTGCGAGCCATACACAGGAGAGAGTTTGACTTGGTTGTAAGTGCTAGATGGCACTGAGAATGCTGGGCACAGAAGGGGCACAGCTTGATCAATGTCTAGTCCCCGTGCTGTATCTTACACTCTGTCACAGAGTAGAGCAATCATGGCCACGTTTGTCCTATATGTTTAACACTTAGCAGAATAAATGTTGAAAAGTAACTGTTCCTTCTTCCTGCTCTGTGTAAGTTCCTGCTGCTAGCTTCCTAATCACCTGTTGGTGCTACCGCAATGAGGTATGTGTATCACATATGGGTTAAATAGGCCTCTGTGGCCTAGTCGGAGTAAGTGTCATCATTTAGGATGTTGTTCCAATAACAAAATTGATTCTGAATTATGAACAACCAACTCCCATATGAAGAACTGGATCACTACCTGACTGAATTGGCAGGCTTTGTACAGAAAGTGTGTGTGTGTGTGTACATACATATAAATATTCACATATGTACCTGTGTATTTATTAGCAGACACACATATATACACACACACACATACATACATGCAAGAGAGGTAAAAAAGATCATTTAGCTAAATATAGCAGAACATCCAAATAACCATGGAATAAACTAGCTATAAATTTATTTCTCTCTCAAATAAAAAAATATCATGCATAGTTAGAAGGCTGGTATAGTGGCTTCCAAGTCACAAGGACTCAGGATTCTTTGATCTTCCTGCTCCACCATCTGTAGGGCCTGGCCTCCGCGCACTCCATGGAGCTGCATGGCTGCCGCAGAGCCAGCCATTCCAGGCAGAAAAATGACTCTCCCTAACTTAGTCCTCTTTAAGGAGATTTCCTTAAGGAATCTTAAAGAGAAACCCAACTACTTTCTCTGACATCCCAACAGCAACAGAATTCATCAAATGTACTCTTCTAGGAGGGCACATAGCTTCCTGGAACATTGATAGGGCTCTACCATGAGAGATTGCTCCACACCCAGTAGGATGACTAAAGTTGAAAACACAATAACAAGTGTTGTCAAGGATGTAGAAAAATTGGAACCCTCATCTTTTGCTGCTGAGGTTGTAAAATGGGACAGCCACTTTGGAAAATAGTTCGGCAGTTCCTCAGAATGTTAAATATTGACTGACCACATGACCTAGCAATTCCTTTCATGAATATATGACCACGAGAATTGAAAACATATGTTTAGTAAAAAACTTGTATACAAATGTTCATAGCAGCGTTATTCATAATAGCCAAAAAGTTGGACCCATCCAAATATCCATCCACTGATGAATGTATATAAACAAAATGTTGTGTATCCATGTAATAGAATATCATTGACCATAAAAAGGAATGAAGTTCCAATTCATACTACAACATGGATTTACATTGAATACATTATTCTAGGTGAAAGGAGCCAGACAAAAGGCCACATATTGTATGATTCCATTTATATGAAATATGTAGAGATAAAAATTAGATTAGTGCTTGCCAGAAGCTGGGGGAAGGGGGAAATGAGGAATGACAGCTAATGGTAGGGTTTTCTTTTTCTGAGGTGATGAAAATGTTTTAAAATTAACTGTGTCAATGGTTACCTAACTCTGCGAATATACTAAAAACAACTGAGTTGTATTCTATAAAAGGGTGCATTTTGTGGCATGTGAATTATATCTCAATAAAAAGGAAAAATTTTATGGCATGTGAATTCTATCTCAATAAAGCTATTATAAAAACAAAAATATTAATGGGATTCTGTAAATAAGGGAATAATGAATATTAGATACACAAGTAGCACTGTACATGTGTCTATATGCATGCATAAGCCTTTTTTTTCCCAAAACTATGTCTATTAAACTAAGGGTTTTTTTGTTCATTCTAAAGGCTATATTTTTAACAATTATTGAATTATATTACATTAGGACTCTTTTAGTCTCCAAGTTTCTGAAACCCAATTCCAAGTGAATCAGGCACTTAAAACAAACAAACAAACAAAAATAGGCCACATCATTGAAAAGTCCAGGAAGTAAAGTGTCTTCAGGCATGGCCGAATCCAGGTGCTCACATGAACACATTAAAGATTGGCTTACTTACCTCTGGGTTAGCTTCCTTCTCAGGCAGGCTCTCCCCACATGGCTACACAGACGGCTTCTGTAGTCCATGTTTGCATTTCACTTGCTTATTAACCCCAGCAAGAGAGCACCATTTTCCCCATAGTTCCAATAAGCCTATAAGACGTGATTCCTGACCTTATTTCATCTTCTCATTCCTGAACCAGGGAGTGGGAACACTCTCACCCAGACCACAGGAAATGAAGGTAGGGGAGAAAGTGGTTCTCCAAAGAGATGCCAGAAAGGCAAAAAAATGTATGCCCAGAATAGTCTTATTACAAAAGTCATCATTCATGCTAACGTAGGGGAAAAGAATTACCTGTAAAATATATGACAACCATTATCTTGGAATGAATTTCAAAACCTCCTATCAGCCTCCCTAACCATTAACAGTTATATTCTGACTTGAAGCAATCTTCTGTATAGGGGAAAAAATACACAAGACAAGTCAATGCAATGCACTTTTTAATAAATACATTCAAAACTGCATTTATACAACAAAAGACCCTCTTCCTTCAGCTAAATCACACGAAGGTACGGTCTCTAAAGTCAAATTTAGAGTTTTAAAGTGTAAATAATATCTGCTATGTTGGTCAGTGCTGCATCCCAGGACCCAGGACTGGCTCTGAGTGGACGCTCAGCAAACATGTTGATTGACTATATAATTTACCCAGATATTTACTGATCCTAACACATTTTTGAAGTTTCTAACACCTAAAGACACTTCATTAGTCTAAAGGTGAAAAAATCAAGGAATGGGATCTAAAGAGTAAGACCTATGATTACATGGATTCTCCTATCAAGAGGGAGATGACTCAGTCATCACAGATGTAAGGGAAATTATAAAATCATAAAAAGAAATATGCATTTAAAAAACAGAATACCAGAACTGATTTCATTAATAACTAATTTGGAAAATCTGCTTTTCCAATATTTAAGTATCACTTTGCTGTATGTTCTGTAACATAAACAAGCTCTTTAAAGTCCTTGCAGCTCAAGCCTGTGATCTAGGAACTCATTAATTTTAATTTTTCTCCTGGCACCTTCTCCTGTACTCTCACTTAC